>CAUHTR010001010.1:0-93584 GCA_959609185.1 Schmidtea polychroa | reverse complement strand
NAAAGAAAGTGCCAGGGATAAATAAAAAAAAATATAAATTTTATAACAATATGCTAAAATGCAATTGCCCGAGCAATTCAATATGTTCGAACCTAAACTACACGTGAAGGAGGTGTATGTAAGACATCTGAACAGAACATGTATTAAAATACCTAAAAACCCATGTAAAACCGACACATGTGATTTTAAAATTATGGTCATGATCATTGGATTCGGGATTGAATAACTAACAGATTTGCCAGTATTTGACACTTTAAAGCATATATTTATGGCTAATTTGAATTAAAATTACTATTTTTTTCGTTATGTAAATAAGTAAACAGATCTTTCAAGGTAGGTCTTATATTTTTTGTGGGCGAATAATTCATGCTAGGTCTTATTTTCGAGGTAGGTCTTATTATAGGGGAAATACGGTATATATATATATATATATATATATATATATATATATATATATATATATATATATATATAAAATAAAAACTTCAATTTTCACTGATACTTTTTTAATAAATATAGCCTCATAACTTAATTATTTTAAATACTTTTTGACTAGAACAATTCATAATTTATAAAATTTAAAAAGCATAGAAAATATTATATAAATAATATTAAACACCTCCAACTCTGACATAACTTTTTTTTGAATCCAATCTGTAATAATTGTGAAGTTTAATTGGCGGTCACCTATTTTCGGGATTGTTGAAAGTTTAAGGTTTGGCATTGGTCGTAACCCGTACCACAAACGATCTGAAGGAGGTCTCGGAATATGAATCACCAATATGCCATCAAAATGATGAATGTTTAACTAAAGTAATATATATAATAAATTTAAAAATTAAACAAAAATTTATTTGAATAATTGTTCATTGTAATATAAATACATTCAGACATCACTAAGAAGTATCAAATGAGAAATTCTGTCTCCGATCTTAGCTCCCAAGCAAACATTATGAGCATTCACGTTCGCTCATCACATATGCTTTATAAGTGGAAAAATAAACTATTATATTGAGCTTTACCAGTAGCGTAACTTGGATATAGCGGTCGAGCTCCTTATTAACTGAAATACTTGATTTCAGTTTAAGTATTACACCCGTTTCAGTTGTGGAGATAATAATGACATAATTTCGTAAGATTTAGCTTCAATTTTTAATAAATTTAATAGCTTTTTAGTATTTTACACTGCCGTCCGATGTTGATGTTGAAAAAAAAACTAGAAAATCGTAAATTTTTTAACCTAAATTGAAAAATTAATATTTCCCTCGTAAGGAGAATCAATTTATGATTACAAAAATTTGGAAAACAATTTTGAACACATTCACCGTTTCGCTAAATGTTGTAAAAAAGATAAAGCCAGGAGATTAATAAATTATATTTGTTAATTAATTGCTTTAAAATTAATAGAAATTTTATCGAAATAAATCCAAACTTTTATTTATAAATATCTAAAAATTCTGTAAAAATTAATTATAAATATTATAAGAACTTTAATTCCAATTTCACCACTGATTGAATAATGATCTCATATCTATATTGATCAAAATCCAAGCCTTAAAGTTGACTTAAAATTAAAAAAATTACTTGAAAGCCATTTCTAAAATGGCAAAAATAAATAAACTTAGCAACTGTATTTAATCACAAATAATGCGTCATCTATAATTGGTTGTACCCACAAATCTGTATTATAGATGCGTTTATTCATTGCAAACGGGTGTATACAACCATAAACAAAATTTGTGTTAAGTATAGGTATATTTATTAATTTGATGTGCAAATACTAAAATTATTTATCTTGAAAACCAGTTTTCTGAAATGCAGACGGCAAATTTATTCGTGTCAGCTAGGGGGATAATTTCAAAATTTATTCTATTATAATAAATATTTCCATTACATTAATTATATTATTAACTCAAAAAATATCATTTAAATTTGCAAAATAAAAAAAATATTTTATTTAGTTCTGGATCCATAATTACATAATAAAACCCCCTTACTATAATACATCGTTTTACAAATCCGAAACGGCAAACCAGGGACCAGTTACACCAATGAGCAGTATAATTATGAAATCATTTAAAATCTAAAAATCTAAAGAATTAAAGTTGAAAATTATTCGTAGTTTTTAAATAATTATAAAAAATATTTACAAAATGTTTGAGAGCAAGGGTATTGAAAAACTTAACCCCAGAAAAGCGGGCTCTGACATTGGACGCACTTCCACAACACTGACTTTGAAGGTTACACATATAAAATCATATCTAATTATTTGTTTTAAATGATTTCAACAATATTAAACCTGTAATAGAATCTTCTTGCTTGCAAACATTTCGATTCCTCTTTTAATGTATTTGTTACGCAATGCCTGTAGAAAATATTTTGAGCGACCGAGCTTCTCAATAATGCGTAAGATTCTATTCTCCATGGTCGGGGTATAAAACCTATATTATGAATAAAAAAGTAACAAGTTGCATGTTGGATCGGAAAACTCAAACGGAGATAACATAATTATTATTTCTTACTGTTTCTTAGATTCATATTTGAAGCAAGCAAATGTTTTAGTAGTTCTAAAATTTCGAATATTTATTAACAAAGTTATTGAAAATATAGATAGATTACGGAAAAATTAATAATTTTCGCCATAGGCTGACTATTACGTTATTATTTCATCAAAATAAAAACATAATTATTCTACCCCTGAAGGATATAATTTATATTTTTATACTCAGATTTTCATACTTGAAATAATAAATCGCTTCTAGACTTGAGATTTTGAAATTCGTATTAAATTAATAAAAATACATGATTGGTAAAAAAGAATGTAAGACTACTAATCGAATAAAAATTAAAAAAATTCATTTTTATCTTATTAAATGGGTAATTATTACTATCACGAATATTTGATTATAATTGTACACAGAATATATAAGAAGCGGTAAGTAAATAATTGAGAGAAATAACTAACGATTTGATTTTGAATCTTTCAACGAAGGAAAAATTAAAAATTTTAAAATAAAGAACTATTTATAAAAACAATGTGGAAAATTCGTCTTAAAGTATAAAAGATTGATTTACATTAGAAAACTAAGCCTCAATAGATAAATAGCTCAATGAGACGAGGACTGACAAAATATATTCGACAAAACAGCCTAACAAAATTGGTTAATTGGATGAGAAAGTCGAACAACAAAGCATTAGAAAATATAAACATTTATTTCGAGGATAGACGAAATTGACTACAAAGGTAAAGCTTACTTGACTTTTTTTCGATTGTGATTCAACCCGATTTGCGATTAAGAGAAGACTGGGAAACTACAACTTAATAAATATAAGGGTAGATTGAATTTCATGTCATGTGTCTGACATTCAATTAAAAATAAAAATAAATCCAGACAAAATGAAAATTGGATTAAAGATTCAAGTGTCATTAGGTCCATGGATATTGCTGACGCCGGTGAGGGTTAGAATAGTCGAATATGGAAGCCAAAAAAATCGTCGCCAAAGAAAAAAAGCTTTAATTGGTTAAAATCGTCGCCAATGTTGAAACCCGAAAAAATCGTCGAAAATGTAGTACAAAAAATAACCGACAATATTAAATCCTAAAAGAATAGTTTTTCCTATGTGTTCCCGATGCAATTTTAAATTGAAACTTTGCAGAGAAGTAGTCCGTCACTTTTTTACTTAGATTCCGTTGAAAAATTTACGAAAAAATATATAGTTGCGGAGATACAAAAGTCTTACCTTATATAGTAGTAGACTATCCGACAGGATGTTTTGTCGCCCTAGGGGTACAGCGTCTAAGGGTATAGGTCACAAGGGTATACGTACATTCAACACCCGCACCCCCCCCCCCCCGACCGTATGGAAAATTTATAATAACTAACTTTTATTAGTTAACTTTTTCCACAAAATAATTTGAATTAAATTGTCGACGATTTTTTTGGGATTTGTTGGATGTCGGTTATTTTTTTGTGTTTGCAGTCGGCTAATTTTTCACGATCTGTCGACTTTTTTTTTGACTTCCATATTCGACTATTCTGACTTTTACCCTGACGCCAAAACAGACGTCGAATACAAAAGATACTGAAGCACATTTATCAATATGATTTGTTTAGTCTGAATCACCGCGGCTAAATGTGGGGAAATATGACTGAATATGATGCGATTAATCACAGACTTCAGGGATTATCCATAAAAGACGTGCACGAGTAAGGGGAAGAGGTGTTCACCTGCGGACAAGGGGTGGAAAGAACATTTTGTGTTACACTTTGTTTTGAGCCAATTGCGTGTATTGAAGTATATTTAATATTTTAAAATTGCCCAACCGAGTTATAATATGATTGATTTATTTATATAGGGTTTAAATATAGAATTAACAAAACTTATAGATTTGGCATGCATTACTTAGCATAAACCAGAAATAAACAGATCCAGGTGTTGTAAAGCATCTCAGGTTCTTTTACCCGTGGAGCTGAATCTAATAGGGCTATTCTGTCAACTAAATCATCAACTCCCGTACCTGAAGGCGTTGCTGATGGTCTGCCAATAATCTCATGAACTCTTAAAATGATATTACGTCGTATCTTAGTCATATTTCTACAGTCTATTAATAAATATCAATTTCATTTCGTTTTCTAGATCATACAATTATGAAAAACAACTTCTTAAAATGTTGATGATTCTTATTCGAATTGGATAAAATGAGGTATAATAAAATTTTAATAAGTAATTAATAGTGAAAAAAATTATTTGCCTTTCTCCGGCAAATTCAATTTCATTGTCGGATTCATTTGTTTCATTACTATCTTCCTCATTTGAATCGAAAGCTGGTTCCTTTTTCCCACTGATTGAGCTGGTTGATTCTGTGAAAACTAAAAAGTAATTCTTCGATAATATCGGAATTTTAGCAGTAAAATGCATTATTTAGAAACGGATATAGTTGATAACGGGTATAATTGATAAATAACTGGTTATTTCGTTATTTTTGCAATCGGCTTTTATTCATAACAAAATTTATATAAACTTTTCATAATAAAAGCAAATACATAAAAACTATTATCTTTCAAATCAAATTTATTGCTTATTAAAGACCAGAGGTTCAATATATACTCAAACCATATATACTCGTTAAATAAAAGTGTGTCTCACACGCTCCTAGCGAGTTAACCCGCGCTATGTTTTCATATTGTTTCCTGCTCAACGCGACTATTCACGCCGGGTGGGAGGCGATGTTGCATAACAAACTCACTGTACTCGATGTCGACCAATCACTCTACATAAATAAACTTAAAACAACCGACATATGTGATCACCGATAGTACTAAAATCTCAAAGCGTATGGCACAGTAGTAGGTAGATAGTGGCGTCCTGCAACAATTACCCCCCCGGGGGGGGGGGGGGTTGTTGCAACTTTTTTTTTGTTGCAACTTTTTTTGTTGCAACTTTTGATTACGCAATTTTTTCACACTATAGTGAGGGGGTTTTTTGGTCCTGGGATTTTCAATACAAAAAATTTTTTTCAATACAAAAACGATGGTCCTGGGATTTTCAATACAAAAAATTTTTTTCAATACAAAAATGATGGTCCTGGGATTTTCAATACAAAAAATATTTTTCAATACAAAAACGATGGTCCTGGGATTTTCAATACAAAAAATTTTTTTCAATACAAAAGCGATGGTCCTGGGATTTTCAATACAAATAAAATTTTTTCTATACAAAAATCCGACTACCAATAAAAAAGCATGGATTTATCACACTATAGTGAGGGGGTCTCAATGGTCCTGGGATTTTCAATTCAAATAAAATTTTTTCTATACAAAAATCCGACTATCACTAAAAAAGCATGGTAATTTAAGGTCTCAGGATATTTTCAATACAAAAAGGCAGTCTTCAATAAAAAAGCATGGTAATTTAAGGTCTCAAGATATTTTCAATACAAAAAGGTGATCTACACTAAAAAACAGTGGTAATTTAAGGTCTTAGAATATTTTCAATACAAAAATCCGATTATCACTAAAAAAGCATGGATTTTTCTAGGTCAATTCAGGTGGGTCTCCTTGGTCCTGAGAATTTCAATAGAAAAAGGCGGTCTACACTAAAAAAAGCGTGGTAAATTTTTAAAATAAAGTAAATAATGGGTCTAAAAAATTAAATTACAGTAAATTATGGGCTAAGATTTTTAAATTAAAGTAAATGATAGTCCAAATTTTTAAATAAAAGTAAATAATGGTCCTAAAAATTGAATTACAGTAAATTATGGGCTAAGATTTTTGAATTAAAGTTAATTAAGGTGCTAAAAATTAAATTAAAGTAAATAATGGTCTAAATTTTAAAATTAAAGTAAATAATGGTCAAAATTTTAAAATTAAAGTAAATTTAGGTTCTAAAAATTTTAAAATTAAAGTAAATTATAGGTCTAAAAATGAAATTAAAGTAAATTATGGTCAAAAATTTAGAATTACAGTAAATTATGGTCCTAAAAAATTAAATTAAAGTAAATTATAGTCAAAATTTTTGAATTACAGTAAATAATGGTCCTAAAAAATTAAATTAAAGTTAATTAAGGTGCTAAAAATTAAATTAAAGTAAATAATGGGCTCAAATAACTAAATTAAGGTTCAAATTTTTAAATTAAAGTAAATAATGGTCCTAAAAATTGAATTACAGTAAATTATGGGCTAAGATTTTTAAATTAAAGTAAATTATGGCTCAAATTTTTAAATTAAAGTAAATTATGGTCTAAATAAGTAAATTAAGGTTCATATTTTCGAATTAAAGTAATTAATGGGCTCAGATTTTTCAATTAAAGTAAATTATGGTCCAAAAATTTAAATTAAAGTAATGAATTGACTCAAATAACTAAATTAAGGTTCTAAAAAATTAAATTAAAGTTAATTAAGGTCAAAATTTTAAAATTAAGTAATCAATGGTAAAATTTTAAATTAAAGTTAAATAAGTAAATTAAAGTAATAATTTTTAAATTAAGTAAATTAAAGTAATGTAATAAGTAAATTAAAGTAAGATTTTAAAATTTATTAACAAAAAGTTGAAATAATAGAAGGTGTTTGAGAATTGAAATTTTTTAATGAAAATTTTTATGAAATATTTTTCAATGGTAATTTTTAATAGAAATTTTTATGGAATAATTTTTTATGTTAATTTTTAATGGAAATTTTTATGAAATAATTTTTTAAGTTAATTTTTAATGGAAATTTTTTATGAATAATTTTCAATGATAATTTTAGATGGAAATTTTTAAGATAATTTTTAATGAAAATTTTTATGAAATATTTTTCAAAGACAAATTTTAATAATAATTCAACAACAAACCAACAACTTAGTACCAACAACCAGTAACTTATGAACATGTATTAACAACCAGATACCTACAACTAGTTACTAACAACCACCTACCAACTACTCACAACCACCATCAACCAGCTACTAAGCATTAATTACCAACTACTAAGTAACTACAATCACCTACCAAGTACTAACAACTAAAAAAAACCAACAACTAGCTACAACCTACCAAGTACTAACAACCAACAACAACCACCTAACAACTAACTACCACCTACCAAGTACATATAACCAACATCCACCAGGTACTAAGCATTAATTACCAACTACTAAGTACCTACAACCACCTACCCATTAACTAGCTACAACCACCTAACAACCAATTACCTGCTACCAAGTACTTACAACTAGATACCACGTACTAAATAACTCTCAAACAACCAGATACTTACAACCAATTACCAGATACCAAGTACCTACAACTAGTTACTAACAACTAGTTACCTGATACTAAGTACCTACAACCAACTACTAAGTACTAACAACCAAAAACAACCAACCAACTAGGTACTAGATACCAAGTACCTACAACCGCCAACAACCAGATAGCTACAACCGGCTAACAACTAGCTACAACCTACCAAGTACTTACAACCAGATGACTACATGAAATTATTGGTTAAATATGAAAATAAGGATTATATTTAGTTGTTAAGTAAATTATGGTGTAAAATTAAGAAATAAAGAATAATTAGGTAAATTAAAGTTAAAAATTTTAAATAAGTAAATTAAGGTTCAAAATTTAAAATTAAGTATCCAATGGTTCAAATTTTAAATTAAAGCTAAATAAGTAAATTAAAGTAAGATTTTTAAATTTATTATCAAAAGATTGAATAACCACCAACTTTTTTGAGAAATGGAATTTTTAATGAAAATTTAAATGGAATTTTTTTTTAAGTTAATTTTAATGAAATAATTTTTTAAGTTAATTTTTATGAATTTTTTTAAGATAATTTTAAATACAAATTTTAATGAAATAATTTTTAAGTTAATTTCAATGAAATATTTTTCAAAGTCAAATGAAAATTTAAATGGAATAATAATAATAATAATAATAATAATAATAATAATAATAATAATAATAATAATAATAATAATAATAATAAATAATAATTCAACAGTTACCAACAATCGGTTACTAAATATTTTTAACTAGGTGCTAACAAATAAGTACTTTCAACATGATACCACGTACTAACTAACTCTCAAACAACCACATACTTACAACTAACTACTTACAATCAACTAAATATTCTTTATTGTATTTATTGAATAGTTTTTAAATAAAAATTAATTTTTTATCTGTCTTCAAAAATATGTTTAATTACAATCAATAGAAAACCTTTTCAAATTTAACAAAAATGTTGATTTTCATCAAAAAACCACAACTTAATCACTTTAAAACACTACGTGAAATTCAAAATAATTTAGATTACAATGAAAGACTAATGAATTCTAATTTACAAAACATTCTTCTTTTAATTGATAACTTATTATTGCAACGTAAAATCGCATTCAATAAATACTTATCGTTGATCAGTTTTATTATATATACTCTGAGTTTATCCGACAGGATGTTTTGACCCCCTAAGGGTACTGGTCGTAAGGGTACTGGTCGTAAGGGTATTAGTCGTAAAGGTACTGGTCGTAAGGATATTGCTAACTCGCAATCCCCTACCTACCCATTAACTAGCTACTAAGTACTAACCACTATGTTTCAAACAACAAAATACTAAACACTTACAACTATGTACTAACAACCACCATCAAAACCCATCGAGAAATTAACAAATATCAACCTATAACTAGATACTAACAACATCGTACCAACTACCAAGTACAAGATACCAACAACTTAGTATCATCTACCAGTAACAATAAACACGTATTTTCAACTAGATACCAAGTACTTACAACAATATACCAAACGCTATCAGTTAAGTACTTACAGCAAGATACCAAGACTATCAGCAAAAATACTATCAACTAGATACCAAGTAACAACAATCAACTAACAACATATAAAAATAATAGCAATTAAATACAAAATATTCTTCATCACATACAATATCTTCTTATCAAAATCTAAAAAGTCAATCAGATACCAACTACCAAGTACCAACTACCAAGTACCAACTACTAACAACCAACAACTAACAAATTGATCTTTAAAAGAAAATGCTCTTCGCCTGAAAATATTGGATGACAAATTAATTGAACTCAAGGCATCAATAACTAGGTAAAAAATTGATTAAATTTTTGTAAAAATTTTAAATTTTCAAAATAAATATCATAAAAATGTAATTAATGGACAAGAAAGAATTCTAGTCATTAATCATCCAGTAAATTAAAAAAATACTGATCATTCAAGTTGAATCAACTAAGATAATAAATTAATAAAAATTTTGAAATAAGATCTAGATTTAGATTGAATAAATTAATTTTAATTATTTTTTTAAAAGTAATACATGTACTCAAATTGATTGACTGATTGCTCAAAATATTCAAAGAAAAACAGTAGAAATTCATTAAAATTAACAAAGTCAGCAATCTACAATAAAAATAATTATCATTAAATTCCAAGAGACTAGATAACTAATGATAACATCTAACAAACCAGTAAATTCATTTAAATGACAATAATTGGTATATTCAAGCGAATTCTCTAATAAAATCATCTAAAAAGAATCATTTTCCCCTAAATATATCAATATTTAAAGAGTAGTATCTTATCGATAAGTACTTGTTAAAGATCATATATTCACTTCAAACTAATAAGATTCCTTAAAATCCCTTAAATGACTATATTTCTACCCTTAATTCATATTATTACAAATATCATCTAAAAAGCATCAAATTTCCTTGAAATAACTATATCTTTAAAGATTAGTATTTTATCGATAAATATCCTTAAAAGGTTATATATTTACCTCAGACTAATAAGATTGCTTGAAATCCCCTTTAAATGACTATAATCCTAACTTTAATTCCTATTATCACGAATATTTCCCTATAAAACATGTAAAATAAATTGGTCATTAACCCTAAATAATTTATAAAATCTAATGATAAAACTGGTTATAATTAAATTTTTATTCTAAAAATAAATCACTCTATTTGAAATTTAAAATAATTATTACTGTACAATATAACTGACTAGGTCCCATTGAAAGATTAAATTTATCCATTCAATAAAATATATTTCTTCAAATGATCATTTTTACCAATATTCAACCGATTTAATTACTAATTAAAATCAAGATTTCTTCAAATAAAGATCAATTTTATTTAGTCAATGTTTTAAGTCCATATTTCTCAACTTTTGTCATTCTCCGCCTAAATAAAGATAAAAATAAATTAAAGTTGATATCAATCCCAATTATCTGTAAAGATTTCATTGTCAAAACCTAGTAAATCGATCATTAACCCTATTTAATAAAACATAAGTCTAAATTAATATACAATGGATTAATCACAACCTAATAAAACGATATAATTATTATTGATTCATAACTGACTAATTGACATTTCCCTTAAAACATTGATATTTTACCAACATCATCCTTTAAAAATCATATATTCCCATCTTAACCCATCCTTCATTAAATTCAATCGACTATATCTCCCTTACAATGATATATTCCCACCTTATCTGATCTCTCATTAAAATCAAACGACTATATCCCCTTAAAAGATCATATATTCCCATTTTAACCGATCTCTCATTAAATCTAACCGACTATATCCCATTTTAACCGATCTCTCATTAAATCTAACCGACTATATCTCCCTTACAATGATATATTCCCATCTTAACCCATCCCTCATTAAATTTAACCGACTAAATCCCCTAAAAAGATCATATTTTCCCATCTTAACCGATCTCTTAGCAAATATTTCTACCCTTTTAAACATCTATCCGATTATATCCCTTAATTTCCCTAAAGATTCCACCCACTTGAGCCCTCCTTTAATTCACTCAATCATCTAAAAATCCTTAGAGAACTTCAAAAAGTATGACTTAACTGTTATAGTCACCAATTATTCTTCCATTGAAATAATTTAGAAGCTAAATAATAAGAGCCCACTAAAAGGTCAAAATTCACTAAAATTTCTACAAATATTCACCATCAAATACCTAACTGGAGATGATACATATATTGATTGATGATAATTCTTCAGCTATTCAACCAATCATTTTCAAGCAGTAACAACAAACTAAATTTCTGTATATCCTACAATCATTTTCAAGTAAATTTAAAGTCATTGATAAAGTTGGTTTCTTAGCTTATGTTTTTTAAAGTTCATCAAAGTGTAAATATTCTTAGAAAAATATTGAAAAATTATTTATTCAAATACATTACAAAGTTATCATCAAAAATCACTTAATTATTAACCTAATTGTCAATGAAATTAATTTTTATTTAAAAACTATTCAATAAAATACCACTAATTATCAAGAAATTAATTAAATTTATCAATTAAATTTATCACCATTAAAACTTTTAATCAGTCAACTTGAAATTCTCAGAAGATTATTCAATATCCTCATCAAAATTTATCCTATCACTTGATTATTGTACAAACTTTAACTATTAACCTCATTGAAAATAATTTTTATTTAAAATTAAAAACTAGTCAATAAAAATACATCCAATTATCAAGAAATTAATTAAATTTATCTTAGAATTAGCATTAAATTATTAAAAATTCACGAAAAACGATAAAATTTCACAAAAATGATAGAAATTTGCAAAAATGATAGATATCCACAAAAAAATACGGAAATTCATGAAAATATTAGAAATTCACGAAAAATGATGGAAATTCATGAAAATGATGGAAATCCACAAAAAACGATAAAAATTCACAAAAATGATAGAAATTTACTTGAATAAAACCATCAACTCTAAAAGTTATCAATGCCTTAAACAACAAATTTGCCTAAATAATCATTCAAATAAAAGCAATAAATACCTTTATGACTAATACACTTACGACATGTTGAATGTGAGTAGTACCCTTGTGAGCAATACCCATAGGGGGACAGAATATTTTGTCGGATAAACTCAGAGTATATATATAATAAAACTCATTCAAATTTATCATTGAATCAGTCAAATTATCACAAATTTTGATAAAAATTCTAAAGTGGTAAGCAATGTAAAAGACAATTATTCTTTAAACTTTGATAAAATTAACAATGAAGGTGGTAAGAATCTTCATTAAAGTGAGGAAATTATTCATTACTCGATTCAAATGGGTGAAAATAATTGGTAGAATAAATCATTAATGGATCATGAGAGGTAAATACTGAGAATGGGCATAGATAAGATGATGGTTGATAAGAATGGAAGTATATTAATTGAATTTATTTAAAATTATTTCATAAAATTCATAAATTTAATAAAAAAAAATCTTAAAACAAATATTTGTGGGAATGTTTTAAGTGAATAATTAATCAAAATCGATGGAATATAATTGATTAAATATTGGGGTGGGGGTTATAAGTGAATAATTAACGGAAAATCGGGGGAATATAGGGGATTAATTAATGGAAAATAGAGAATCGGGGGAATATAAGTGAGGAAGATATGTAATTTAAATTATTACATAACAAGCCGTGTCTATTTTATTACATAACAAGCTGTGAATGGTATTTTACCAACATTTTACCTAGTATATAATTTTAATTTTAATTTTATTTTTAAATTGTATATATTTTGAATATCATTCTATACCAATAGTAAGTTAAAAAAGTCTATAATGATTAATTATTTAATATCTTGTTAACATTTATTTGAGAATTTAAAAACTTCACTTTAATTTTGTGAAGTATTTAATTTTGATTTAATTTTTAAGACAAATATTTGAGTATTAACTTATTTTGATTGAAGTATTATATTCAATATTATGATGATTGTTTTCTAAATATTTTAGTGTAAAATAGTAACTTTAATAATGAATAGAATACAATACTAAAGGACTTTTTTTAAAAAAAAGTAACATTTAATATCTAATCAATAAGTTTAAAAAGTCTATAACTGCTAATACACTTATTTACATTTACTTATAAAATTTACATTTTTAAATTAAAGTATTAAATTGATGATTTAATTTTAATTGTATTTGAATGATACATTTAATTTATTTTGATTGAAAGGAGTAATATAATTCATATTATGATATTTGTTTTCGAAATATTTAGTATAGAATAGTAAATTTAATAATATATAGCTATTATTACAATTACTTATTCAACAAAAAAAAACTTTTTATTTCTATTGTCTTATTCCATCAATAAGATTAAGTCTACATCTGGTAAAAAAAAATTTCTGATTTACATTATTCGAGAATTTGAAAAACTTATAAAATTTATATTTTTAAAATTTAATTTTGATTGTATTTTCTAATACTTATATTTGAATATAATTTATATTTGAATATAAATTAATATATCTTATTTTGATTAAAAAGGGTAATATAATTAATAAAATGATAATTGTTTTTGAAATATTTAACGTAAAATAATAAATTTATTAATAAATAGCTATTATTACAAGGACTTATACAACAAAAACATTTTATTTCTAATGTTTTATTCCATCAATAAGTTTAAAAGTATATAACTGGTAATAGATTAATTTCTTATTTACATTATTTGAGAATTTGAAAAATTTATAAAATTTATATTTTCTAAGACTTATATTTTAATATTAACTTATTTTGATTAAAAAGGGTAATTGATTTAGAAATTATTTAGTGTAAATCAAAACATTTAGATTATTAAGGTATTAAAGTACTTATTCAAACATTAAAAAAAATATCTAATCAATAATTCTCAATCAAATACCATTCACAGCTTGTTATGTAATAAAATAGACACGGGTTGTTATGTAATAATTTAAATTACATATCTTCCTCACTTATATTCCCCCGATTCTCTATTTTCCATTAATTAATCCCCTATATTCCCCCGATTTTCCGTTAATTATTCACTTATAACCCCCACCCCAATATTTAATCAATTATATTCCATCGATTTTGATTAATTATTCACTTAAAACATTCCCACAAATATTTGTTTTAAGATTTTTTTTTATTAAATTTATGAATTTTATGAAATAATTTTAAATAAATTCAATTAATATACTTCCATTCTTATCAACCATCATCTTATCTATGCCCATTCTCAGTATTTACCTCTCATGATCCATTAATGATTTATTCTACCAATTATTTTCACCCATTTGAATCGAGTAATGAATAATTTCCTCACTTTAATGAAGATTCTTACCACATTCATTGTTAATTTTATCAAAGTTTAAAGAATATTTCTCTTTTACATTGCTTACCACTTTAGAATTTTTATCAAAATTTGTGATAATTTGACTGATTCAATGATAAATTTGAATGAGTTTTATTATATATATACTCTGAGTTTATCCGACAAAATATTCTGTCCCCCTATGGGTATTGCTCACAAGGGTACTACTCACATTCAACATGTCGTAAGTGTATTAGTCATAAAGGTATTTATTGCTTTTATTTGAATGATTATTTAGGCAAATTTGTTGTTTAAGGCATTGATAACTTTTAGAGTTGATGGTTTTATTCAAGTAAATTTCTATCATTTTTGTGAATTTTTATCGTTTTTTGTGGATTTCCATCATTTTCATGAATTTCCATCATTTTTCGTGAATTTCTAATATTTTCATGAATTTCCGTATTTTTTTGTGGATATCTATCATTTTTGCAAATTTCTATCATTTTTGTGAAATTTTATCGTTTTTCGTGAATTTTTAATAATTTAATGCTAATTCTAAGATAAATTTAATTAATTTCTTGATAATTGGATGTATTTTTATTGACTAGTTTTTAATTTTAAATAAAAATTATTTTCAATGAGGTTAATAGTTAAAGTTTGTACAATAATCAAGTGATAGGATAAATTTTGATGAGGATATTGAATAATCTTCTGAGAATTTCAAGTTGACTGATTAAAAGTTTTAATGGTGATAAATTTAATTGATAAATTTAATTAATTTCTTGATAATTAGTGGTATTTTATTGAATAGTTTTTAAATAAAAATTAATTTCATTGACAATTAGGTTAATAATTAAGTGATTTTTGATGATAACTTTGTAATGTATTTGAATAAATAATTTTTCAATATTTTTCTAAGAATATTTACACTTTGATGAACTTTAAAAAACATAAGCTAAGAAACCAACTTTATCAATGACTTTAAATTTACTTGAAAATGATTGTAGGATATACAGAAATTTAGTTTGTTGTTACTGCTTGAAAATGATTGGTTGAATAGCTGAAGAATTATCATCAATCAATATATGTATCATCTCCAGTTAGGTATTTGATGGTGAATATTTGTAGAAATTTTAGTGAATTTTGACCTTTTAGTGGGCTCTTATTATTTAGCTTCTAAATTATTTCAATGGAAGAATAATTGGTGACTATAACAGTTAAGTCATACTTTTTGAAGTTCTCTAAGGATTTTTAGATGATTGAGTGAATTAAAGGAGGGCTCAAGTGGGTGGAATCTTTAGGGAAATTAAGGGATATAATCGGATAGATGTTTAAAAGGGTAGAAATATTTGCTAAGAGATCGGTTAAGATGGGAAAATATGATCTTTTTAGGGGATTTAGTCGGTTAAATTTAATGAGGGATGGGTTAAGATGGGAATATATCATTGTAAGGGAGATATAGTCGGTTAGATTTAATGAGAGATCGGTTAAAATGGGATATAGTCGGTTAGATTTAATGAGAGATCGGTTAAAATGGGAATATATGATCTTTTAAGGGGATATAGTCGTTTGATTTTAATGAGAGATCAGATAAGGTGGGAATATATCATTGTAAGGGAGATATAGTCGATTGAATTTAATGAAGGATGGGTTAAGATGGGAATATATGATTTTTAAAGGATGATGTTGGTAAAATATCAATGTTTTAAGGGAAATGTCAATTAGTCAGTTATGAATCAATAATAATTATATCGTTTTATTAGGTTGTGATTAATCCATTGTATATTAATTTAGACTTATGTTTTATTAAATAGGGTTAATGATCGATTTACTAGGTTTTGACAATGAAATCTTTACAGATAATTGGGATTGATATCAACTTTAATTTATTTTTATCTTTATTTAGGCGGAGAATGACAAAAGTTGAGAAATATGGACTTAAAACATTGACTAAATAAAATTGATCTTTATTTGAAGAAATCTTGATCTTAATTAGTAATTAAATCGGTTGAATATTGGTAAAAATGATCATTTGAAGAAATATATTTTATTGAATGGATAAATTTAATCTTTCAATGGGACCTAGTCAGTTATATTGTACAGTAATAATTATTTTAAATTTCAAATAGAGTGATTTATTTTTAGAATAAAAATTTAATTATAACCAGTTTTATCATTAGATTTTATAAATTATTTAGGGTTAATGACCAATTTATTTTACATGTTTTATAGGGAAATATTCGTGATAATAGGAATTAAAGTTAGGATTATAGTCATTTAAAGGGATTTCAAGCAATCTTATTAGTCTGAGGTAAATATATAACCTTTTAAGGATATTTATCGATAAAATACTAATCTTTAAAGATATAGTTATTTCAAGGAAATTTGATGCTTTTTAGATGATATTTGTAATAATATGAATTAAGGGTAGAAATATAGTCATTTAAGGGATTTTAAGGAATCTTATTAGTTTGAAGTGAATATATGATCTTTAACAAGTACTTATCGATAAGATACTACTCTTTAAATATTGATATATTTAGGGGAAAATGATTCTTTTTAGATGATTTTATTAGAGAATTCGCTTGAATATACCAATTATTGTCATTTAAATGAATTTACTGGTTTGTTAGATGTTATCATTAGTTATCTAGTCTCTTGGAATTTAATGATAATTATTTTTATTGTAGATTGCTGACTTTGTTAATTTTAATGAATTTCTACTGTTTTTCTTTGAATATTTTGAGCAATCAGTCAATCAATTTGAGTACATGTATTACTTTTAAAAAAATAATTAAAATTAATTTATTCAATCTAAATCTAGATCTTATTTCAAAATTTTTATTAATTTATTATCTTAGTTGATTCAACTTGAATGATCAGTATTTTTTTAATTTACTGGATGATTAATGACTAGAATTCTTTCTTGTCCATTAATTACATTTTTATGATATTTATTTTGAAAATTTAAAATTTTTACAAAAATTTAATCAATTTTTTACCTAGTTATTGATGCCTTGAGTTCAATTAATTTGTCATCCAATATTTTCAGGCGAAGAGCATTTTCTTTTAAAGATCAATTTGTTAGTTGTTGGTTGTTAGTAGTTGGTACTTGGTAGTTGGTACTTGGTAGTTGGTATCTGATTGACTTTTTAGATTTTGATAAGAAGATATTGTATGTGATGAAGAATATTTTGTATTTAATTGCTATTATTTTTATATGTTGTTAGTTGATTGTTGTTACTTGGTATCTAGTTGATAGTATTTTTGCTGATAGTCTTGGTATCTTGCTGTAAGTACTTAACTGATAGCGTTTGGTATATTGTTGTAAGTACTTGGTATCTAGTTGAAAATACGTGTTTATTGTTACTGGTAGATGATACTAAGTTGTTGGTATCTTGTACTTGGTAGTTGGTACGATGTTGTTAGTATCTAGTTATAGGTTGATATTTGTTAATTTCTCGATGGGTTTTGATGGTGGTTGTTAGTACATAGTTGTAAGTGTTTAGTATTTTGTTGTTTGAAACATAGTGGTTAGTACTTAGTAGCTAGTTAATGGGTAGGTAGGGGATTGCGAGTTAGCAATATCCTTACGACCAGTACCTTTACGACTAATACCCTTACGACCAGTACCCTTACGACCAGTACCCTTAGGGGGTCAAAACATCCTGTCGGATAAACTCAGAGTATATATAATAAAACTGATCAACGATAAGTATTTATTGAATGCGATTTTACGTTGCAATAATAAGTTATCAATTAAAAGAAGAATGTTTTGTAAATTAGAATTCATTAGTCTTTCATTGTAATCTAAATTATTTTGAATTTCACGTAGTGTTTTAAAGTGATTAAGTTGTGGTTTTTTGATGAAAATCAACATTTTTGTTAAATTTGAAAAGGTTTTCTATTGATTGTAATTAAACATATTTTTGAAGACAGATAAAAAATTAATTTTTATTTAAAAACTATTCAATAAATACAATAAAGAATATTTAGTTGATTGTAAGTAGTTAGTTGTAAGTATGTGGTTGTTTGAGAGTTAGTTAGTACGTGGTATCATGTTGAAAGTACTTATTTGTTAGCACCTAGTTAAAAATATTTAGTAACCGATTGTTGGTAACTGTTGAATTATTATTTTTATTATTATTATTATTATTATTATTATTATTATTATTATTATTATTATTATTATTATTATTATTCCATTTAAATTTTCATTTGACTTTGAAAAATATTTCATTGAAATTAACTTAAAAATTATTTCATTAAAATTTGTATTTAAAATTATCTTAAAAAAATTTCATAAAAATTAACTTAAAAAATTATTTCATTAAAATTAACTTAAAAAAAAATTCCATTTAAATTTTCATTAAAAATTCCATTTCTCAAAAAAGTTGGTGGTTATTCAATCTTTTGATAATAAATTTAAAAATCTTACTTTAATTTACTTATTTAGCTTTAATTTAAAATTTGAACCATTGGATACTTAATTTTAAATTTTGAACCTTAATTTACTTATTTAAAATTTTTAACTTTAATTTACCTAATTATTCTTTATTTCTTAATTTTACACCATAATTTACTTAACAACTAAATATAATCCTTATTTTCATATTTAACCAATAATTTCATGTAGTCATCTGGTTGTAAGTACTTGGTAGGTTGTAGCTAGTTGTTAGCCGGTTGTAGCTATTAATGGGTAGTTGGGTTGTAGGTACTTGGTATCTAGTACCTAGTTGGTTGGTTGTTTTTGGTTGTTAGTACTTAGTAGTTGGTTGTAGGTACTTAGTATCAGGTAACTAGTTGTTAGTAACTAGTTGTAGGTACTTGGTATCTGGTAATTGGTTGTAAGTATCTGGTTGTTTGAGAGTTATTTAGTACGTGGTATCTAGTTGTAAGTACTTGGTAGCAGGTAATTGGTTGTTAGGTGGTTGTAGCTAGTTAATGGGTAGGTGGTTGTAGGTACTTAGTAGTTGGTAATTAATGCTTAGTACCTGGTGGATGTTGGTTATATGTACTTGGTAGGTGGTAGTTAGTTGTTAGGTGGTTGTTGTTGGTTGTTAGTACTTGGTAGGTTGTAGCTAGTTGTTGGTTTTTTTAGTTGTTAGTACTTGGTAGGTGATTGTAGTTACTTAGTAGTTGGTAATTAATGCTTAGTAGCTGGTTGATGGTGGTTGTGAGTAGTTGGTAGGTGGTTGTTAGTAACTAGTTGTAGGTATCTGGTTGTTAATACATGTTCATAAGTTACTGGTTGTTGGTACTAAGTTGTTGGTTTGTTGTTGAATTATTATTAAAATTTGTCTTTGAAAAATATTTCATAAAAATTTCCATCTAAATTATCATTGAAATTATTCATAAAAAATTTCCATTAAAAATTAACTTAAAAATTATTCATAAAATTTCCATCTAAAATTATCATTGAAAATTATTCATAAAATTTCCATTAAAAATTAACTTAAAAAATTATTTCATAAAAATTTCCATTAAAAATTACTTAAAAAATTATTCCATAAAAATTTCTATTAAAAATTACTTAAAAAATTATTTCATAAAAATTTTCATTAAAAAATTTCAATTCTCAAACACCTTCTATTATTTCAACTTTTTGTTAATAAATTTTAAAATCTTACTTTAATTTACTTATTACATTATTTTAATTTACTTATTTAAAAACTATTACTTTAATTTACTTATTTAACTTTAATTTAAAATTTTTTTACCATTGATTACTTAATTTTAAAATTTGGACCAATATTTACTTTAATTTAATTTTTTAGAACCTTAATTTAGTTATTTGAGCCCATTCATTACTTTAATTTAAAATTTTGGACCTTGATTTACTTTAATTAAAAATTTGAACCATTATTTACTGTAATTTAATTTTTTAGAACCATTATTTACTTTAATTTAATTTTTAGAACCATAATTTACTTTAATTGAAAAATTTGGACCATTATTTACTGTAATTTAATTTTTTAGAACCATTATTTAATTTAATTTTTAGGACCATTAATTTACTGTAATTTGAAAAATTTTGACCATTATTTACTGTAATTGAAAAATATGGACCATAATTTACTGTAATTCTAAATTTTTGACCATAATTTACTTTAATTTTATTTTTTAAGACCTATAATTTACTTTAATTTAAAAATTTTGGACCATTAATTTACTTTAATTGAAAATTTGGACCATTATTTACTTTATTTTAAAATTTGGACCATTATTTACTTTAATTCAAAATATTAGCCCATAATTTACTGTAATTTAATTTTTTAGACCCATTATTTACTTTATTTTAAAAATTTACCACGCGTTTTTTAGTGTAGACCGCCTTTTTCTATTGAAATTCTCAGGACCAAGGAGACCCACCTGAATTGACCTAGAAAAATCCATGCTTTTTTAGTGATAATCGGATTTTTGTATTGAAAATATTCTAAGACCTTAAATTACCACTGTTTTTTAGTGTAGATCACCTTTTTGTATTGAAAATATCTTGAGACCTTAAATTACCATGCTTTTTTATTGAAGACTGCCTTTTTGTATTGAAAATATCCTGAGACCTTAAATTACCATGCTTTTTTAGTGATAGTCGGATTTTTGTATAGAAAAAATTTTATTTGAATTGAAAATCCCAGGACCATTGAGACCCCCTCACTATAGTGTGATAAATCCATGCTTTTTTATTGGTAGTCGGATTTTTGTATAGAAAAAATTTTATTTGTATTGAAAATCCCAGGACCATCGCTTTTGTATTGAAAAAAATTTTTTGTATTGAAAATCCC
Organism: Schmidtea polychroa; assembly: GCA_959609185.1. Lineage (NCBI taxonomy): Eukaryota > Metazoa > Platyhelminthes > Tricladida > Dugesiidae > Schmidtea > Schmidtea polychroa. The sequence goes on along the minus strand of CAUHTR010001010.1, from coordinate 72,167 downwards.
AGGACCATCGTTTTTGTATTGAAAAATATTTTTTGTATTGAAAATCCCAGGACCATCATTTTTGTATTGAAAAAAATTTTTTGTATTGAAAATCCCAGGACCATCGTTTTTGTATTGAAAAAAATTTTTTGTATTGAAAATCCCAGGACCAAAAAACCCCCTCACTATAGTGTGAAAAAATTGCGTAATCAAAAGTTGCAACAAAAAAAGTTGCAACAAAAAAAAAGTTGCAACAAAAAAAAGTTGCAACAACCCCCCCCCCGGGGGGGGGGTAATTGTTGCAGGACGCCACTATCTACCTACTCACAGTGAAAAGGTTTATGAGGTACAATGTTAAATATGACACTGACTTTGAAATTGATATTTTTTTATAAAAACTTTTAATTAATGAAAACTTTATGTATTCATTTAATATAAAAATTGAAACATTAATCATTATGAGTAGATCAAAACACAGTATTTTAAAATTAATAAAAGTAAAATCACCTAATAATAAACTATTTTCATTTATGAACGTACAAACCTCTGTCGTATCAAAACCTGTCCATTCGCTTGCAGTATGTCTACGAATTCTTCTCAGTTTAAATAAAAATAAAATAAGTTCAAAGAATTTCTTAACCCTTACAACACTCCTGGGATATTTTATATCCCAAACATTTTTGAAAAATTATTTCTATGTCATCTTTATCCCAAATTCAATGTGTGTTCCAGTAGTTTATGGTATTATGCGAATGTTGTTAAGTTGGTAGTACAGTACTTGTAGTGTATCAAGAGGTTCATTTCTATTCCATTTTCTATAACAAAAAAAACAGAACACTAAAAATTAATCATTTTCTGAAGAAATAAAATTCAGTGTTGAAAGTGTTAAATTCCAACTTGCAATTATAAAAAACAAATCTTTACCTAAGCTGCACGTGTGTTTACCTTATAAACAAGACCAATGATAATGACATTTTCGGCACTTCCTTTATCAAGTGTAATTGTAAATTATAAGTCGTTATTAGAATCGAATATACTATTAGTTTTATTTACATTTACCAACATTGTTATCCTTTCATTTTGTAAAAAATTGTCCATCACAGATAAATGAATAAAGTGATTAAAACACAGTTGGTGTCAAATCCAAATATCCTATATAATATGAAATATCAATAAAAACGCTATTGGGATTTGTTTATGGAGTCGTGTCCCTTCGTAATTCTCATTATTTTATTACAACTTGAACAGCTCTTCAGCCTAGGTAACAATCCAATACTTTGGTCAAATAAGATTGTTTTTTTCTGTTTTTGATGTTAAAATTCCAAACCTTTTTAAAATTTTTAAAATTTAATTTTATATAAGGAGATGTTCTAAACAAGTACTCACCTTAAGCCTTCACCCTTATTCGCAAAAATACCATTTATTTATTCCTGAAAACTTCTTCAGAATGGCGAGTACCAAAACTCTCATTTTATATATACCAGTCCAAAATTATTATTACTTCTTTTTCTAATTAAAAAACCACATTAAAAGAACGTTTTTACTTAGTAATACTATTCCATTCTTCAAATTTGACATTATTGTTAATCAACTTTTAATTATTTTCTTGTTTTAATTCGACCTCGTTGCAATATTAAATTATCAACTTTTACGCCATTTCTCATAGCCCAATTTTCAAGACAAATACGCAAATTAGTTAAATATTAATTATTGCACTAATTGCCTTTTTCTGTTAATTATTTATTCTTATTTATTCTTAAATATTATTTCAAAGATAAAAAATAAATATCAACCATAAATGCTGTTGAAAACAATATTTAAATTAATAGTTTTTTTATGTTATAATTTTCTTGTGTAAATATTTAATAAAAAAATAATAATTTATCCAACTCTCGTACAACTATTATTTGTAGAAAATTTGAAAAATATTTGACTAATTTATTCATTCCGGGCGCAGGTCACTCCAATATTGTAATTCATTATTATAACATACCTTGTTCTTTATTAATGAAACGAAAACTTCTCCTTCTAAAATTTGAATTGTTTAAAAAATGTTTGGAAATCTCGAATTTTGAAATAATAGATTCACGGAATGCCCGATTCTTTAGAAAATGATCCACCTTACGTTTCCTTTCACTGATTAAAGCCGGCAGATGAAAGGATGTTGCAACATTTTCAGTCGGGATAAACTTTTTAGGTTTGTGTTGCTGATCCTTTAGCTTCATGAGGTCTACCTGGACAAAGATTTAATTTTTATAACTATTCTTTTACATTTTTTTCAGAAATTTCCATATTTTTAGCAATTGATATTCATACGGAGTCATTTGAAGCATTTACTAATAAAGGAAATAATTTCTGCGAATGCCCACAATCGTGATTTTAATCATGACCAAAAATAATAATAATGCAATTAAATCTGTATAAGAATCTATTAATATTAAAATAGTCAAAACAACAATATTAGTGAATATTATCTTTTACAATTTCCTTTATCATAATTTCCTTTCAAATATCAATCGTAGATGAAAAACCTTTTACTGAAATAGGTATATTTGATTGAAAAACAGAACGCAGATTTGATAAAGATTAATGAAACCATCGAGATCTTTATTTTCGCAGGCTATGAGCTTTTTCTCCAGATTCATACTGCAATTCAGTAGATCATTTTTTTGTAATTGATGAAATTTATAAAGAAATCCAAACGAGTTATGATGCATTTGCAATTGTTCAAATCGACTGTCCATCGACATTATTGCAACATCAACAATCTGGTGAAAGAAATCAGTGCGAAACTTTTCTTGTGGATTTACAAATCCTACATCTTCTACTTCATATGTAAATTGTTTTTTCTTTTTCGCACTCTCGTCTCTTTGAAAATGGGTTCAACTTCTAAGTCCTTGGCAATTTCCTTTGTAATTGCTATTGCTCTTTCAAAACCGCCATCTCTGTAAGATTTCAACTATTTCCAAGTATGTTCCATGCTGTCAATTGCAGTTGGTAGATCGACAGAAATCTTTTGTAATTCTTTGTTGATGTAATTAAATTGGAACAATATGTCATACCAAAAATAATTGAAACAATGAAATTGAAGTTTCATTGTTTATTAATTTTTGGCTCTGTTTGTCAATTGTGTATCATTTTGTTAGCCAATTTTCCAGCTCGAACCATTCCAAAGTAGATGTCATATGTCCCTTTAATTTCTCATGATCAGAGAGTCTCACACTGGGATTTTTCCAGTCACAAATCCCGTTGGATCCCAGACCAGACAAAGTGTTACCAAAAAGCTTGCAACAGAACCAAAACATTTTGTTCTTAGCTGCTGAATATATAAACCATTTTCGGTTGACAACTTCTCCATTTTCCATATGTCGTTTGCAGTAGGTTGTAGAAAATTTCCGCCTATAACTATCTGCTGGAAAATCTTTTCTTCAATTTTTTTGGTCCATTGCAAACAATTGTAGAACGAGTGGCTGCATTCAAATGTTCTGCTCAAGTTGCTGGATCACTAAAATCATCATTTACATTTATCAAACCAACCAACTCTTCTGTTTCTTCATTTGCAGTTGCAAATATCCGTGTGCCTGTAATCTGAGAAGTATCAACAACATCAGAAGTATCGATATTAGACTCTGTTATTTTCATAAGTTACTGCATCTTTGTATTCTTCAGAAGTTGACGAACTTTGATGTTGTTGTACAAGAAATTTATTGAGAGATTGTGTTAATTCCTTAATTTGGCTTTTTTGTGTTGTTTTTTGTTTTTTCTTTTCATTGCCACTTTTATATTTTCTGCCAAAATCGAGATCTCATTTTGGTGGCACATCCACTCAACTAAAAAATCAAATAATGGAAATTTTTTAATTCAAATAACAATTCTTATTTAAATCTAAATAAAGTTAATTAATTTAAAGTTTACATTTTCCATTATGTGCCATTTTATTATATTAGTAATTTTTTTTGCTTGTCTTCGAAGCTCATTATAATTAACAACAAGTTTTTTGGATCGCTGTTTTTTAAACCAGTCCACTAAAAGATTTCAATTCCGCGAAATTTTGGCTTAGAACCTCCACCCAAAACTCTACTCTTGCTTCTTTTATTTATTAATCCAAGAAAATCATTCTCCAGACCTACCCATTTCCTGATTTGATTTCTTTGGTAACCAGTGTTTTTTTCTAAAAAATGTAATGATTTTCCATTCTTTACTCGCGATACAATTTGCAACTTGCGTTCAATTGTGATATTCTTCCTTTTCGATGACATGGCTGTATAAATTAAATGTTAAATAAAAAAAGAAAATTTCAAAACAGTAATGACACCTACCTATACTGTGATAGGCCAAAAATATTAATCTAATATATTTTTAAACTTTTCGATAAACTTTTATTAAAACAACCGATTTCAATGGTGAATTAATTAATTTAATAATAATGATAATTATGCGTGCCAGCATTTATACTTATTATACTTTTACTATATAATAGAATTTGATACTTATAATACAATATATATTTTATTTATAAATTAATTATTTAAATATCCCTAACAGTTGTCAAATGAGAATTTGTTTATAATATTTGTTTATGATATTCAAAAATCGTTTATATTTTCGGCCTCCTTGTCTATATTCACACTTGTCAAAATGATGTTTAACAAATATAAATGGATTTATTAATAGATGAAGTTTCACACCCTTTTCATAATGGTTTTAGTAGTAGATAGAATAAAACTAGCATGAAACATAAATCCAATATGAAGTTCGAAATTAATTTCCAAAAAATAAAAAATCCAATTACTGTACCCGGGGTACTGTACTTGGAAAAATGTTGCTATTAGTGTATCCGGAGTACTCTATTCGAGGGGTACTATATTCAGAACTTTACGGTACGCTATTTTTCTAATTATTTTCTTATGAAAATTAAATATAAAGTTTTCTTGATACTGTTGTTATATAAAAGACAAGTATTACTTAACCCCTTTACCGTCAACTTCTTTTTCTGAAATCGACCCTTAATTGGTGACTTTATTTGTGGCTATAAAAAAATTAATCTTTTAATTATTTTCAAACATCTTTATCAACAATAACGAAACTAATAACGAATAACAGTTAACTAATTAATAACAAATAAAGCAGTTTTTAGTATTGTTGTAAAGTAATGAGTAGTGGATAACAAGGTACTGAATAAGATGAACAATTGTTTTGCAAGTTTTTGTGTCTTTTGTTCCAACCTTTTGTAAGAATTTTTTTGTATTATCTTCAAATTTATTTATCTGACACACTAGAACAGCATAATAATAGTTGTTGTGATGATTTAGCCTATAGTGATGGGGTAATACAGCTACATTGAGGTTTGAAACGTTTTCTGAGATTTCATGGGAAATGTTTTTTGTATAATTTTTTATTATCCACAGAATTATTAGTATATAGTGCATACATTTACCATTGACTAATGCAGAGTTGCAATGGAGAAAATCACTAAAAAATAGCTGGATCTATATGTGCGCTATAATTAATCAGTACTAACATTATAAAATGTTTATATCTATCTTGAATTAACTTTTTAAACTTAATTGTGCTTAATATTTTTGAAGATGTAAAGCGCAACTGAAAGTTAAACATTTTTAAAGCGATTTCTAAAACGTACCTGTAAAAATTTAAACTTAGATATTTTCGAAGCATAAAAAATATTAAAGAAATAAATTATTATATAATTGAGATAATTTCATTCATTTTACTATCTGGGGCTGTTTAACACAAAAAAATGAAAGATAACTTAATAATAAATGATAATTTAATTATTAATATAATGAACCTTAGTAGCCAGTGATAATGACAAACCCCCATCGTAATCTACATGAACATCGCACCAGAATCCAGAAGTATCCAGTATGGGACGTTCAATATTGGTAATAATTGGCATGTTGAATCCAATATCGACATTTTCTATGCTAATTTCTTCAATGTATATCGGTAGCTAAAATATTGCTATTAAAATTTTTAAAATGAATCACTTGAAAAAAACTATTTCAAAAATTCGTTCAAAATAAATAAAAATATCGATTTAAGGTCTGAAATGAAGACATCAGAAATCGGTTATAAAATAAAAATAAAATCAGAATATTGCATGCATGAATATATATGTCATTTATATTCAAATGACCAAACACAATAAATTTGTTTTTCAACAATGATCACGCGTATTAAATCGTCTAAATCAGCGCTGTCCAACTTATCATAGCCCGCGGGTCATATTTTTTTCACAAAACATTTCGGGGGCCAAGAAGGTTGATAAATGAAAAGTCAGTTTATATTAATTAAAAAAATATTTTATTTATACTAAAAAGAAAACTTAAATATTCTTATACTAATGAGAACATTGTGGCCGTAATTGTTTAGCAGCATTATCTTTTATTTCCACATCAATATTTGTTGTGGCAAGTCTAATTATATCTTCAACAGTGGAATCTTTCAAACTGTTTCTATATTTTGACTTTATATATTTCATATCGGAGTATGCACGCTTGCAGATATATGTACTTCCGAACATTGATACAATTTGAAGTTCAAAATCTCTCAGTTTTGGATATTTCTCTTTATCTAAAAATTTGAATATTTCTATTCCAGTTATTCCGCGAGATGTAAAAATGGGTCGGCCTGCAGGTCGCATATTTCTATTTAATATTTAAGATCAATGGAGTTGATATCAATAGTAATTGGATCACACAATAAATTAATAGACGGTTTAAGATCATCAAATTGAGAAAATATTTCATTGATATCCGTAATTAGCATATCCAATTTTGGTAGAAATATTTTAAAATTAGCTTCTATATTACATTCTTTCATTTCTTCATAGATCTCTTTGCAAGATTCAAAATGAAATAAAATTAAATCTTAACAATTTTAATTTGTTTCTAAATCCAGTAACATATTTATAAAGGCAACACACATTTGCAAGGATATATTCAAAATATTTAAATAATTTGTAATGTCCGCTAGGAAAGCAAGTGAATAAATAAAATTTTTATCAACTAAATTTGCTGTCAAATTTTCATCGACGGCAATTTCTGTGAGAAAAGGATGAACTTCTTTTCGAAATGTAAAGAATCTCCTCAAGCACTTTCCAGCACTTAACCAACAAACGTTACTATGTAAAAGCAGATCTCCATACTCAGTTTCCAATTCATCCAAAAATGTTATAAATTTTCCGTGTGTAAGAGAGTGATTTCCGCCGCGAATTAAATTAGTAATTTTGCAAACCTTGTCCATTACGTTTTTAAGTTGTAGGGGTAAACCACATAATGCCTCATGATGGATAAAACAGTGTAACATACGACATGTTATTCCTTCTTTTTGCAAGTCCCGCGAGCCCAATATTTTTTGACCGTCATAGCTCTAGCACCGTCGGTTACAATAGCAGTGCACTTATCAAATCTTCCATACTGCTCTACTACACATTTTAATTGTTTGTAAATATCTTCACCTTTTGTTGTTCCTTGTAATGATTGTAATTTTAAAAGTTCTGAATAATTATAGTTTTTATTTACAGTTCTTATAAAGATAAGCATTTGACTTGTATCAGACATGTCTGTGCTTTCATTCAATGCTACCGAAAAATAGCAGCAACTATTGATTAGGTTTTATAATTTATTAGTGACATGCATGCTAATCTTGTTTACACGTTGGCTTACAGTCTGGTGAGAAAGTGATACTGTTTGAAATTTTCTTACCATTTCGTTGTCATTAAATGTTTGAGCCATTTTTATGACACATTTTTTTAAATAATTCTCCATCCAAAAATGGCTTCTTTGCCTTTACTATTTCTAAAAAAACTTCAAACGATGAATCTACAGAAGCTTCTTGAAATTTTGGTTCTTGATTAAAATAATTCGTTTGATGATCCAGCTGCTTTTTTATTTTCTTCACTAGTGGTATTTTTATGTTTCGCGTGTACAAATGATACTTTTTTTCATGCATGGAAAGATAATGGGCCTTCAAGTTATATCCCTCAACCAATTCTAGACAAAACTGCACACGCACGATTGCATGAATCAACCAAATAGCGCAGGGTAGTGTACGCCAACCATAGATAAACAACAAACAACCACAAATATAATATATGCGGCGCTAACTTTGAGCCAACCATCATCAGACGTTAAGCGGATTACTGCTGTATTCAGTCAGGTTAAGTGAAGTTACGCAAACTAAATAGTACCTACTTTAAATTCAAATTAGATTTAAATTTTCACAGTAAAATAATTGTAATATTAATAATAATAATTTAGTCATAGTAAAATGTGCTCGCGGCCGCCAGTTGGACAGCCCTGGTCTAAATAGCAATGCTCACAATTGATACTACAATTCTTTCTTTTTAAAAACACGTAACTCAATTGGAAACCCCCTCAAAATGGCTAATATGAATTTTATCTGGCATAATAATCAAACAAAAATATTTTATAATGGCAATTTGTTTAATATTTTCACTCTTTATATAGTACTCACTTCTCAATCATTTTCATAATTTAATAACTAGACCACAAAAAGCCAAAAAAATCAAAATCAAATTAGATTATTTTATTCCCGCTTGACTTGCTGCAACTATGACTATCAAGCTCGGGAGTTTTGTTTACCAATTAAATTGATTAGTGTATTTCAATTAATTAGTTTGCATTTTTTTAAATATTGCTTCTCCGTCCATTGAGTATAATTATCGTATTCGTACTTGTCTTTTCATTTATCTCTAGATTATACCTGTCTCCACCGAGAATTATTGATTTTTCAAATTTTTTATTAAATTTTTTATTTGCACAGGCTTTTGTTAAACCCCAAAATACATATGATAAGAGTGGTACAAAATGTGACATTAATTGCGACCTAGTGACGGAGTAGTTTGATTCTGGTCATACAATTGAGGGATTCGATACAGGGTGGGATTGGGTTTTGTAACATGATACCGATAAAACTTGTTGTACAAGACCAAAGTTCGACCAGGATGATACTTATTTTAGAATTTCGTAGTTTATATGACTAAATGACGAAGGGAAAGCGATAACTCAGAATCACATGCATTACCCGTAACCAGTAGCTCACCAATATTGTTGTTATTATTTTACACAATGTTGACATCAAGCAGAAAATTTATATATATTTTCTTTCAGTGGAAATTCAATTTACTTAATATTCTTTGATGAATATTTGATTTCCTATTATAATAGCCAACGATATTATTTTACATTAAATTAAACCCGGGAATTAATTTGAATAATTACGTGGATCTTTTTGATTTTATTATGAAGCTTTCGAATTATTTTCTTCACCAAAAATCCATCTTCCATACAACCCCAAAAAAGACGGGCGAAACATGCATTAAGCCACATTAAATTTGGATGACAACCAATTTTTGGTATATTCAAAGGAATTGGAAATTTATGTTGCCAAAGTACCCAATCATTAGGCATGAATTTTGCAAAGAATCTGTAAACAGCAAAATAATTGCTCCAGAATTAATGGAACCAAATTACCGAATGAAAAATGCCAAATAGGGTTCATCGGCAGTTTTTGTATTTGTATTGGATGCATTAACATTCTCGTTTAAAGCCATCAATGGAATCAGGATCTTAAAAGTATCATGATATCAAATTTTTCATAGAGAAATTACGTTTGTTTTACTCACAGAAAATGAAATTATATTAATTTATAACTTTGTTGGGGTTTACAAGGAAAAAATAAATTAATTACGTGGAGGTTATTTGAGAGTGCCTGAAACAGGTAAATCATACTGAATAGAATAAATAGGAAAACAAATAAAACCGTAATCTTAGAACCTAGAAACCAAAAGTAAAAGAATAAATATAAAAAGTCGAAATTAATTAATTTAAAGTGTTTACAATCATTGTTCTAAAGTTTGGGCGAGGGGATGGACAATATTAGTTTTGTGCCTTTTATCGATGCGTGAATTTCTTGTTTTAATGAAGAACTTGATTTGATTCCATGGGAGTTAATAACCTGAAAGGGAAAAATATATTTTTCAAAATTTAATCGCTCTATTAGTTGGAGAGAGAAAAAAAGCAATACGGAACTGTTCGGACAAAACGAAAAAACAAAAAACCCTTGAAAACTTTAAAACACTGTTTTTACAAAATGGATACCCAAAGGAGTTCATAGAAAAATACTTCTTGAGTGAATATAACTCTAATAGGCATAATACACAAAAAGAACATGTCAATAAGCGAGTAATATACCTACGCTTCCCCTTTTTAAACAATAGGACATGTAACACAATCAGAGCTTACATTCGCAATATGGTGCTGCCAGTTCATATTCGCCCAATTTTTATAACTGCTGCACCTTTGAAATCACAGCTTCGTAAGTCTCAAAAATCTCTAACATCAGACCTATTTCATCAAGATTGTATATACCAATCCTCCCCCAAATGTTTCTGCTTCTCAAAGGACATCGTTTACCAAATTACTTGCACAGGATGTAACGCATCGTACATAGGCAAAACACGTAGAACGTTCCAAACAAGACTCAACGAACACGTCAAATGCAAAACCAGCAATTATCACGAACACTGGAAAAAAGTTCACAAATCAGCCCCTCTCCTACACGAAGCAAAATGCAAAATGTTACAAGATGCATTCAAAAACTCATTGCAAAGATTAGCCGCTGAGACTCTTTACATCAAAAATTTAAACCGTCCATCAACATTCAACTAAATTAATACTTAAATTAATATTTAATTAGATTTAAAATTTAAAATTTAAAAAAATATTTAAAATTTAAAATATAATAAACGTTTTTTTATTAAAGAATTAAAAATTTAATTAAATTATAGAATTTTAAATTTTAAAAAAATTGGAAATAATTTTTTGGGTAATTAAAATAAAATATAAATAGAATATAATTAAACCAATAAATTTATTATCCCCCAACAAAAATTATTTAATGTAATAATGATCAAATTCACTTGAAAAAGGCAGTGCCGAAAATTCGTGAGTATCAACAAACATCGATATATTACTGATTTATAGTCTTCAAACTCTCTTTTTAATTCAATAATAATAATAATAATAATAATAATAATAATAATAATAATAATAATAATAATAATAATAATAATAATAATAATAATAATAATAATAATAATAATAATAATAATAATAATAATAATAATAATAATAATAATAATAATAATAATAATAATAATAATAATAATAATAATATAGTAATTGATCAATCTTAGATAAACTGAGTTTTTCAACTTTAATGTAATTATAAAGGCTGGATTTTTATTTTTATTATTATTGTTAAATATTATTATGAATGCATGACTGAAACCTTCCATATCGAATAATTAACTCGAATTCCATGAGTGACTAAAACCAAATTACGGAACCAACTTTCCTTTTCTCTACAGGTTATGGCGCAAAAATAAATTTTGTGAGGCTTCTTTCTGGCCCATTTTAGATAGTCAAACGTTGAGGATTTTGTTTTGCATTGAAATATTTTAAACTTCGAACCAATTACGCTTTCTTCCTTATAATTTGTCGACTTCCAGCGATAGTCCTTATCGATTTGACCATGAATATTCTGATTATTTTAAAGACAATTTATTAATCCTTAAAAATTTTAAATGCACTTTATTCATATCACCCAAAGTGATACATATTGGATACTTATAGCCCCATTGGTTAGTAGAAGAAATTGTTACCGGAAAGCATTTTATTGTCGAATCTAGAAGTTCTATTACTCGCTTATATTGAAAAATATCTCGACTCATCATGCCACTATTGAATAGATGTTTTCTTTTAAGTTTGGGCGAGGGGATGGACAATACTAGTTTTGTGCCTTTTATCGATGCGTGAATTTCTTGTTTTAATGAAGAACTTGATTTGATTCCATGGGAGTTAATAACCTGAAAGGGAAAAATATATTTTTCCAAGAGTAATATAGAATTTTAACATTTAGAAAATAATTATAATCGGGTCCACCAGGAGGTTAAAATTTTAGAAATACTAATATCATCTTTTTATCTATTATAGCTGAAGAAGGTGGTTGCCATTTTGCCATTTGCCTACGACATAAACGACATATATATCCGACAAAATATTCTGTCCCCCTATGGGTATTTGTCGTAAGGGTACTGCTCACGCTCAACAACTCACAAGGGTATCTTTATAACCTCGAAATTAATAACATTAGAATTATTTGCCCAACAAAGATTTAGCCAAATGGCTTTTGCCTGGGCAATTGCTATTTTCCTAGTCAAATGGAAATGAAATAATAGCTAAAGCTATTTGCCTAGCCAAATGTTATTTTCCTAAAATTACCATTTGCCTACGACATATATATATATATATTATATATATATATATATATATATATATATATATATATAAATCTATCAAGTTTAATATATCTATTTTGAATTTACATGTATTAAAATAAATACTAAAATTTATCTATAACCTATTTATTTACCCTATTATAAATCTAGTCTGTATTTATCAATTTTTAAATCTTTTCATCTATATATTATATTAAAAAATTATTTTAACAGATTCCCATGCATTTATCATGATCTTAATTACATCAGTTATTGTATGATATTTAACAATATCAGAAATAGCCACCCACAATCAATCATTTATAATAGGGATAAAATCTAATATCTCTGTGCAAGTTTTATCTGATATAGCTCCAAAAAATATCCTGCCTTGCGCATATTGAATACATTACGGTGCTCGTACCCTAATAGAATTGTTTTAGTGTCATTTTTTATTCATTAACCGATATTTGGTTTTAGTTCCGATTCCCCCGGTATTGCACATTTTTTGATATTATGACAACTTTTGACTTATATAGCCATCCTTCGCTGGCATTAAAGTCTGATCGATCAATCCCAAGAGCATTTGATATTTTGAGGGCCTTTGTTTATAGAATAGGCCCAGTGATAGGATAATTTAACGAGCGTGCACGGACAAACTACCTATGTAAAACCACATTAACCTCATTGTTTTTCAATAGTCTGCCTCTTTAATGACATTATTTCCGACTGTTTGTCTTTCACCGCTTGACACATCACAATATTTTGCCGTTTTTCTTACATTTTTATTCATTCGTAGATATTCTATAATCTTTATTTTCTCAAAATCCACAAACTGTCTTTTCGTTACTGTGGTGTTGTTGCGATTTTCCATTTTTATATGGGTTCATAAAAATGTAATTATGAAATAATTTTCTTAATATTAAAACAACCTATTTGTTTTTAATATTTAACCTTTTAATAATATTATAAATATATTTCACTAATAAACCTCTAAATCAGGCCTGGTCAACCTCAAATCGCTTTACGGGCCAATTTTTTTATTCAAAAATTTCAGCGGGCTATATATTATATGAAAAAAACCAATTTTTATTGAAACATTTGTTTTAATTATTTCAGTACACAGATTTATTTGAACCATTCCAAGAAAAACATTTATTTTTATTATTTAAGTACACTTAAGTATAATATTTATTAATGGGATATTTTGCTTTTCTTTGCGATCACTCAATGTTTTTAAATCTACATCAATTTTGGTAGTTGTACATCGTAATTTGCTTTCAAGGTTTTGGTCTGTTAATGAAGCGCGAAATTTACTTTTATTAAATTTCATTTTTGAAAAAAGGCTTCACAATATATGTAGATCCGAAGGCGTTTAAAATTTTTTGAGCAAATAATCTTAAGTTAGGATAACTTTCTGCTGTTATATACGTGTTGTAGAACTCAATTTATGTCGTTTTCAACTGCTTCAACTCATTGTTACCCTGCAAATTAATTATTTCCATTTGTAAAGCTTCTGGAGCAGTGAAAACGTCAACTTGAAATAGTGAAGAAAATATCTCAAACGTATTGTCATATTTTGTAAGTTCTGAGAAACGACGAGTAAATTCAGCTGAAAGTTTTCTAATTACTCAAAATTTTCGCCAAAATCTTAAAATCATAAATACTTATATTTTTACTGGCACACTTCCTAAAAAATCACTAAAGTGGGTCAATCCATTCCGTCGGCAATGTTCAACAACTCGAGTGCTGAGATGACGGGTAGTCTCTCATTACACCCATTACATGAAAATTGATACACGAGTTCAGAATACAGACCAACTGAAGTCGGAGATGTATTATTGAACATTCTACCAATCTTACAAGATGTTGAAACAATCCTAAATATAGTCTTATCTACATGTTTAAGGATCTTTTGATTTAATTCTTTGAAACCTTCGGAATAAGGTGATGCCAACACATAATAAATTAATAAATTATAAAAAATAATAAATTAAAATAACTATTTAAATTTGTTTGGTCTCATTTTGTAAGATTCATTTTATATTTTTTGGGAAATCTCGTTTCTTTTAACTAGTTGACAGTAATAAATACTTTCTTGAAAAATAAATCAATTATTCAAACAACATTATCAGCTCAGGAAAGAGAAAGAAGAACAGCAACAGAAGACCGAGAAGCTGAAATTTCACTGTCGGGCGTTAGAAGTGACATGGTTTAACTCCGTAGATACGGAAAGCGTGGAAAGACAATCAGATTTTCCAGAGTAAACCGGGAACGACCAAATTGGGCTAAGATCATATAAGCTTCGAATCAAACAATTAGAAACCGAAACAATTAAAGTTTATCCTCCCGTTTACATCAATGAAGGCACGTATCATTAGAGCCATTTCCAACAGAAAGAGATTCACGTGTTTCCTCGACGTACTTTCAACCACCACATTGACATAATCGAAAATACAAGCTGGACCGTGTTGAGTGGATTTGCCGCAAACACCAAAAAGAAGCCCGACTCAATGAGCAAACTCGGAAAGAAGCCAGAGAAATTAAGCTGACACGATGATCATTTTAATTTTAGTTGTAGTTTAACTTGCTGTAATTAAGTTCTAATTTATTAGTCTACATTTTTGTTTGTTTTATTTTCGTTCGAAGAAAATTATATCGAAAGTTTTTCAAGCGAGGGGAACTAAGAGTAAAAGATTTGGACAATTACTTCCCGTCAGTAAATTCACGGTATACTGGAGCATTACCTGTTCTGGGAAAGTCACCTTTGCCTGATATCCAGTCATCTGGCACACCAATGGTTTTAGAAATGGGTGTCAGTTGATAGAACAAGGTTTAATCGATTTGGAGAGGCAGCTCAAAAAGTTTTATGAGTCATTATTTTAACCGTCAACCCAGCAATAAATAAATAAATATATATACTACAGCTTTTTTACGCGATTTTTTTTCTTAGACACACTTTCCTTTATAACGCGATTTAATCACTTTTTCTCGATTTTATCTTCACCGAAAATTCTAAAATTTCAGTTCAGTTCTTTATATTTTATGTTACATCAAACATTATGCAAAACTGGGGGAATTCCCGTATTTTGAAAAATATTTTTCTGTGTTATGTATGTGTAGATATATATTTCTACTTTAGTTTTCTACAAGATTTTAATGGTGTCGGGTGTGCTTCTGTATGATATGTTATAATTCTAAAAGCATAAAGTGTTCTAGTGTATAATAATTTATCATTTGTAAAACTGTGCTGTTATTTAATTAATTATATTCAATTAATTTTAATCAATTGGTAAATCAAATTCTCTGAAAATTAAAATTATTTAAGTGGAAGTTATAAAATTATTTTTTACAGTTTTTGTTACAGAAATGGCCAACAAATTAGGAACCAAGCGAAAGGGATTTTCACTGGAGCTTAAAATCAAAGTTCTAGACAGCCTAGAACAAGGTTTAGGTCCTACAAGAGTTGGTAAGAAACTTGGCCTCATTGAATCGACAGTGCGTACAATAAAGAAGAATGAAAATTCTATCAGGCAGTTTTATCTGGTAAAAAAAGTAACTGCGTCAACATTGTCGTATAGTAGAAATAATAGTGTAGAAAAATGGAAAATCTCAGCAAATTTTTGCACCAAGAACCATCAACTTCGTCATCTGCACAACAGAGAAAAAATTAATTTTCGGCTAGCTTATGGTGGTTTCCTAAATTCCTAAACCGAAATTGATTTCATAATTTGAAAACCAAAGGAGAAATTGCATCTGCTGACGTAAAGCTGCAAAGTTTATCTTCAAAAACTGGCAAAAATTATAGAAGAAGGTGGTTACACGCCCGACCAAGTATTCAATGCAGATAAAAGCGAGCTTTTCTGGAAACGACTGCCAACCCGGACGTATGTATCTAAAACTCAGATATCTATATGTGGTTTTTAATTAGCAATGGAGCGTGTAACAATTTTACTATGCAGTAATGCTTCCGGAGATCGAATGCTTAAATATTTGCTCGTAAACAAAAAACCTTAGGCCAAGAGCACTAAAAGACAAGGATTTAATGAAATTACCTGTTCAAGCGTGGGTAACTGCAGTTGTATTCCAAAATTGGTTCGAGAAATGTTTTGTACCAGAGGCAAGTCCGTCGAGAGCTAGGCCGTGCCCCCGATGCAATTAATCAGTACGGACCCTCTTTGCAATTACAAACTGATATATTTTTTAAAAAACATTTATTTTAGTTATCCTATTTATTACTTATGAAATTCTATGATACTGGTGGGTTACAGGTAATCAATCATTTTACCCTTTCGTCCTATTTCCAGCGTAACCCAGAATATAAACAACATTTTCTCCGCTTGATACCCGCTGAGTAATCAACGTTGGTACTGTATCAAGTGGGTGAGTGCTCGCAAGAAGTGAGCGCGCTATCCGCACTATAATTGTCGGGCACTCCTTTGGGTTCACGGACTGCCGATAGAAGGCGTGTGTCTGATTTTGCCTGGTCTCTTCACCAGATTGTTTTCCCAATACCATGCCCTATTCATCCCGCTTATCTCCCACACACATCATTTTCATCAATTCAGGCACACACGCATACGTTTCATCAAACCTTTCTAGTGCAAATTAATAATTACTTATTAAAATACCACACATAATTCAGGTTTATGTTGGGTTAACTTCCCGTTCCATCAAAACACTAATATTTAATACTTAATTCAAATTCAGACGAATCCAGATTAAATTAAAGTTGAGTTTAATTATCCAGATTTCTTTTCCATTTAAAATTAAATTTTCAATTAATAATACAATAAAAATTTAATCCAAGAGGTCTAAATCACCTATTTATAATTATTATAACATTACTCATTTATATTTATATAAATAATAATTTAAATTTGTAAATTAAAAATTTTTTTTTAAATTTCTATTTTAATTTAGGCTTGTTATACTAATATTACGTAAAAAATATAATTTTTAATATTAATAAATTGAAGGAATTTTAGCAAACTACAGTCCTCAGAAATGACAGACACCCCCGCATGAGAAATATCGGCATTGCAGGATGAATGTATAACACAAATGTAAATTTTTCTTTTCTTAAAACTTATAATGGGATGTTTATGGATCAGAAACACTGGACAACCGATCCAGGCTGCAGCTTCCAACAAATTCAGTTAGACCTTTGGGTCTTTTTTTTAACATCCAATGCAATTTGATACATTTCTATTTTCTTGGTATTTTAGTTAATAAATTTAGTTAAATTTTCGGGCCTTCATTTATCATTTGATGCAATTTGATAAATTTTTATTTTCTTGGTATTTTAGTTAATAAATTTAGTTAGATTTTCGGGTCTTGATTTAATATCTGCTCATTGATATCGAATTCTTACCGATGAATGACCTTAAATTCATGATTGTTTTTAAGCGATTTCATTTGGGTAGCTTGTATAGATGATAT
The DNA here is from genome assembly GCA_959609185.1 of Schmidtea polychroa. Lineage (NCBI taxonomy): Eukaryota > Metazoa > Platyhelminthes > Tricladida > Dugesiidae > Schmidtea > Schmidtea polychroa. The sequence goes on along the minus strand of CAUHTR010001010.1, from coordinate 54,421 downwards.
TAATTTTTGGATAGTGTTGGTCAAGTTTGAAAAGAAAGGGAGGTGTATCGTTGAAACACTATTTTCCCATTACTCCGGGATTTCCTCTAGCGTGACGGGAATTGGCCAATACAGGGTAGGTGGTGTGTGGGGCCTTACTATAATTTGATTTTACCAGATAGTAGGATATTGAGGAAAGAAAAGAAGAGGGAGGTTGATACTAAATATAACATTATAATTTAAAGCGATCTCATTGTAAGGATGTGTGTCGTTGTTACTAAATTTATCGTTAGGGGGATTCCTTAATCAATATAATTAATATTATATACTAAGTTGAATAATTCAAACTTTTATTAATAATAATGCAAAAATTAATAATAATAATAATAATAATAATCGAAATGGTAATAGTGATGATGATGATGATGATGATGATGATGATGATTGTTTTAACTTGACGAACATCAGATCAGAACCATGATTAAATTTAATAAAGATCACAACAAGATCACAATCAGTTTTGACTAATAACGGTTTGTCCATTTCAACATCATACGATAATGCTATCATTGAACAACCTAATGGTCGCATCTCAGCGATTGGGTATAGAGCTGATTAATATCCGAAATACAACGACATATTATATCACAAGGCATTTCATATCCAATTTTAGATTTAAATCGGCTGCTTCCACTTGTGCACGACATACTTGAGATCGACAATCAGCGATCATACCAGTCATAACACCTACAGTACTTTCAGTAATATTAAACGAATCTTGATCGGTAACATCATACATAACAATAATTCCATGAGCTCCTCTGTAATAAGACGAGGTTATAGTTCTAAATCTTTCTTGACCTGCTGTATTTTATAGTTTTACCATCTAATTCAATAGTTCTGATTTTAAATTCAACTCCAATTGTGCATATGTAACGTTCAGTATGAGTATCATCTGCAAATCTGAGTAATAAACAAGATTTTCCAACACCAGAATCTCCAATTAATAGAAACTTGAATAAATAGTCATACTCTGGATCCATTTAATTATTGTCAACGTTCCGGTTTCGATAAACAGAGAAACAATTATAATCGTACAAAAAATAACAAATCGCAAATTCCGAACTTCAAAATTCCACAATTCCAGAACACAATTCCAATTATTTTATTCAGACAAACAAAATCATAATTTCTCTACAAATAATTCTCAAATTCATAAAAAACAAAAATTAAACCTACTTTTCGCGTCTGTGTGCGCACCCCAACAATATTCGATCAAATCATACCGCGCACACATACGCGAAACAAAAGGAAACGTCAAACAAACTGCCAGTCAGAGGTGAGTGACATTCCCCCTCTGACTGGTCGAAACAATGATAATAATGATAATAATGATAATAATAATAATAATAATAATAATAATAATAATAATAATAATAATAATAATAATCTTTTTTGATAGTGGATTGCGCTGTGGACAGCGAGGCTTCGAGCGCGGCCATAGCGTCTCTACGCTTCTGGTTTTTCTCGGAGCGTGTCGGTCTTCTCCGCTTTCGAGGTTGTAAGGTGGTTTCCGCTGGAGGTGGTACTGGCAGGTAGATATGAGAATTGGGGCCAAGATGGGGTCTGAAGGGCTCCTGCCATTGGTCTATAGCCTGATAGCACTGGGGCTGGAATGGGTGGCAGATGTGGGCCATGCCCCTTGTAACTTGATGTTGAAGTCTCTGATGATTGATGGTGGATTGGGAACACGTTGGTTCCATCTTGGATTGGGAATTCGCGAACTCGTTTCGCTATTTCAGCATCGGAATAGATCTTGTGAAGGGCTTCAGATTGAGCCTTTATAGTCAACCGCTGACATCGGCTCTCCTCCAGGAGACTGTCACGGCAGTGCTCCAGACGTAAGATTTTGCTTTTCTCCTCTTTCATTTGTGGCGGGGAGAACCACGTTCCTTCATAGAGGTCGATCCTCTTTTTTAATTCCCCAATATATAGGTGAAGCTGCGCGATGTCCGCATTTTTATCGGCGCAGGAAAAGCAAGGACGAAGGTTGTTTTCGGAGTTGGTTGGAGTGGTCATCTAAAGATTAAGATATTTACATTCGCACTTTAACTATCATTGGGTCGTCAGTGACCCTCCCACGACGCGAGTTTTATTACACCCACTCCGTAATAACACAATAAAATCAGCCTCATACATACATACCAGTGGCCATACTGGGACCCAATCAAGCCTCAAATATCAAACCAATTTATTCAAACGGATGCAGTTCGAGGGAAAAGAAAACGGGGTCTCTCACGTCGTTCTATTCACCTGTATCAGTCTTGTGTCTCTCTTCGGGGTTGGAAATTTCCACTAAATATATCCTCATCGACTGGTGTCATGAGTTTATTATCGCTGATTTTATTTATCATTTGACTCAATTATGTTTTATGTAACGCCCTATCTTGTGTCTAGTTTTCATGGGCTTAGACTAGTCAATTAGTCCAATGCAACAAATGCTCCCTGGCGCTACGCTAAATCAAGCTAGTTAAACAGGGAACTTATAAGTTATTAAATTTCAATAATTAATTTAAATTATCCACTTTCCTATTTTAAATTTTTGCCGTAGCTGTCGTCATAGCGACGCGGAAAATTTAGCGATAGTGTGTAAACGTTCTTCCTACCTGTATGGCGCATGTTATTTAAAAATCATCACGATGCATGCGTATGTTAAAATTTATCGTGTGTTACCGACTGCATTTCTAAAGATGCGGCCCCCCTCTCGATGAATATATTCGATTTACTTACACACACAGTCTCGGTATTCCGTTTGTCATTATTATGTAATGGTGATACAAATTCGTTCACTAGTCCAAGTGTGTGATGTATGCCGGTCGTAGTGTGCGATGAACTTTCTAGTCTCTTGCAGATTTTTAACTAGCAATTGTTAGACGAAGTTTTCAATTTTTATGACGTAAGTTGTTGGTGGTTCCTAATTGACAAGATTTAATCTATTAATTTTAGACATGGCAAAATCATGTTGACATTCAAATAGATATCGGCCACTTAGACACTCGGCTACTATCTCTCACGTTTTCTGCACTGGAGTTTTTATCTGCTCGCGATTGCCACTATGCTCTGCTATAAGTCTATTTGTCTACACAGTCAGAGTATGACTAAGATTATCGCAGTTGACAGTTCTCCCCGTACTCATGACGAGTAAGTTAGCTCTTTATCAAAAGAAAATAATTACTTTCCTATTGTAGACCGAGCTGTTATCAATGTCAAGCCAAACGTTATCAGAGCATCAGGTTAGACTGGAATTAAGTGAAGGTAAACAAACGGATTTATTCGCCAACGTTCTAGCAGTCTACATCTCCTGGAGTTAATTTTAACGGCTATCGTAAGAATCTCCTTGGAATTTTTGCAAAAGAATCGATGATTTCTCCGAATAGAAGTCAGACATTTCCTTGTGTGATTTATCAAGAAAATCGAAATAAAGTTCAAATCTCTGAAATTGCTGCTACTGAGATGTGATATGATGAGAATGTTCCTTAGTTCGAATTATATTTGGAGTGTCCACCTCCTTCTAATAGTCTATCGGTGATCAATTTCTTGTGTTCGATGCATGAAGATGGTTGATGATATCAATTTTCTGACCTCACTCGGTGATAGAATTTTCGCAACATATATCTATGCCTCTCGCTAGATGTCCTCACCCCTCCTGACCCACCCAAGAACGGCATACATTTCTGCCACCGCTCTTAGACCGTCAGGAAGGACGAATCGATCTCTCCAATCACGACAAACATTCGTCAAATAGAAGAAAATTGATTGTTATAATAAATAAATAAGTGAAAATCAAATCCGGCTAAAAACATTATTACTAAATGAAAAATTATTTACCTGGCGACCATATCATTTGGGTTTCAGGTATGATGTCTTTCCTGCCACATGATTGCACCTTCGATCATGATATCAATGAAACTCATAGTAACTCTCATTTCGTTCTCGGGAAATATGATTCTACGCCATCCTTGAGATGCACGTCCTGGAATTTACTCTAGATTCTCTATTTCATTGTGGCATGTATGTCTTCCGCTCGTCCACATCATACCTGAAGCTCCCAAATGGTACCGTCGCCAGTACCATGAAGAAAAAGCTGTCCTTTAAATAAATTTATTATAATAAATTGTTTTAATTGTTATCTTTACAATTTAACTACATTAAAATATCATTCATAAAAATCAACTTCTGAAGCATACCTCAAATTTCTTTTATGAGTATCGAAAACTGGATCGGATAGGTTAAATAGACAAAATTTGTAGTCCTTAATTAAATTTGACAATTGATTGTTGTATTTCCCTTGTCTAGATTCGGTTTCGTAACCTTTACTGTTCTCTGGAATAGTTTGCTAAAGTGATCCTGTAGAGTTTAGCTAAAAAGTGGTTCCTGTAGAGATTTTGTTAAAGTGGTACGATTAATGAAAAATATTTTTACCTGTAGAGATTTTGATAAAAGTGGTACTCTACAGATGTTTCCCGTTCCTTATATATTATTTTTCGTCCAATCAGGACACGATTTGTTTGTAATTTTATTATTTATTATTATTTGTGTTTTTTATTATAATATAGTGAATTTTGTGACCTTATTTATTTTTTATTATTATTTTCTTAGTGTTTATTATTTTTCTCTTATTTTTCTGCGAATTTATTGCCATTTTATTACGATATAATTTTTTGTTTTAATTAATCTACAAGTTTATCTAGGAATGGTTTTATTTTATTTTATTTCCTTAATTTCTCGTTTATTTTTCTTACTTTTTGCTTATTCTATTTCTGCTACATTATTTCTTTTTATCGTGTTCTACATGGTTGATGAATGAAGCTTTCAATTTGTATATTGTTATCACATACGCCACTCAGCAGTCCACATCATCAAGTAATTCCATTTCAACCTCTACAAATATCATAGATAATAATCCTATTCTAAATGGTCAATTTCAAATTTTTGACCCGATAAAGTCTTCCAAATTTATCAGTAAAAGTATTCAATTACAATCTGAATCATCGGATATTAAATCCGAATTTCCCCTATTCAGTGCTTTTAATAGCTCAGCTGTTAATGATATTGGTTCTTTAGATGATAGTGACTTAAATAATCCAGATTCAAGAGGAAGTAATGATAAAAACAGCGGACATCAAACTTGGGCTCAAGCTGCCGGAAAAGGCCTTCAAACATCTGTGAAAAATGACAATGGTGTTAAACAGGAAGTAGCTGAACAATTTCTAAACCTTATTAATCGAATTGATGGCTGGGGTAGTCATACAGTTGACCAGAGTAGTCCGTCGGTGATTGACGGTGAGATTGCGGCAGACTGCAGTAAAGAATTAGGAAATCCGTCATCAGCTAGTCAACGAAACAGATCAACCGTCGAGTCTAATGTATGGACGAATGAATCTCATCAGTCAACATCATCCTATTTTCACAATGAGACTATTCAAGCAATGACCGTGTCAGCCCCGTCAGGTAACTTAGATCAATTATCTCTAAATTATACTATTATATTATTATTGATTTATACTATTATTGATATTATATATAAAATAATAATAGTTTATTTAAATAAATTGCCCTTATTAAATAAATTAAAATTGACTAAGCATCAGCCCACATGAGAGGGTAGCGCTGCACCGGGCCCAAAAAGTTCCAAATATTAATAGAAAATCCTTGAACAAATAAGACACAAACCGTTTCAGTTGACACAGATACTACAATTAAAGGTCTTTCCCAAAATTATAGCATATTAACTAATCACAAATGCCGTTTTCTCTTGTCGTACAACGGCAACATCCTTTCTAACAGTCGTACCTTGGGCGACTACGGAGTGACACCATACAGCGTCATTCATTGTTTGTTGTCACTTTCTGACGGTTCCTCCGATTCGGAGAATGACTCAGGCAGCAACCCCAAACAGGCAAAACATAAACGTAGGTCCAACAATCAGCTATCAATGTACTTATGTCAATATTTTTTGGATGAGAATAACTCTCCACCTACTTGGCTGATAATTACCGAACTAGCACTCGAGGGAATCGAGGTAACCAGTTCACGAGACAAATACTGTCGCATTTTGCCGTTGATTCCGCCGACGATATTAAGTAAACTTTCGTCCGTGATCCTTCGTACTTCGCCTACTAGCGTCAAAACCCTTATGAAGAATTGCATACGGCATTCCTCGATATTTTTAAGGAACCTACAGCTGCTGTGTTCACCAAATACTTTAAGACGCAAACTTTGGGCAGCAGAAAACCAATACAGTTCTTGCAACACGCTATGGCAGAACTAACGCAAATACATCCGGAGGCTGCTGCGGATCAAAAACTCTTGAAGCAATTTTTTCTGTCTGCTTTACCGCCACACGCACAACAAATTTTAGCGCTTTCGTCAACAGCAGATGTGGTAGAGCTAGCAAAGATGGCCGACAAGATTAACGAAGTCGTGCCACTTGGTCCGCAACCAACTTGTTCTGTGCAGTTAAGTAGCAGCACTAACCCCGAAATTTTATCTTCTTCTTCTTCTTCTTTGAAACCTTCGACCGAAGAAGCCTTACTTTGCGCTATTACAGGCCTCACTAAACGCATCAGCGAGCTTGAGAATAGCATGTCCACCAGACGGACAAATGACGACAGACAATATGCCCAAAAATCACACTTTGTGCAAAATACTCGTCAACGTTCACCTTCTCCTGCAACCAGGAACCTGTGCCGTTTCCATTTTAAGTTTCGTAACAAGGCACGGTTCTGCCATCTAGGTTGCAATTGGCGAGATAAAGCACCATCCTGTCAGATACTTGACAAGTGTATATACCATGACAGGTTTGGAGATAAAGCCTTAAAATTCTTCGAAGGCTGCTCCAATTACACAAAGCCAAAAGCAAGCAATCAAAAAAAACTTATAATGCCACCACTTCTAGCGGCAGAGGTGGGAGGCAAAATTTCATCAAAATCAGACTTATTTTTAATAGAAGCAGAGTCAAACGCTTTTAATATATTGTCGTCTCCTTCCAACAGACTAAAATTCCTTGTCGACACTGGTTCCAGCTTGTCGATCTTACCTAAAGAGTACCTTCCAGACCTCAACACTGTCGATATTTCTTTGAAGGTCGCAAACGGTAGTGTTGTTGAGACGTTGGGTTCAAAGACAATTGCTTTCTCGTTGCCATTTTTGTCCGACCAATTATTTGAGTGGAAATTTTATATAGCAGAGGTTATTATCCCCATATTGGGATCTGATTTTTTAAGCGCTAATGAACTACTTGTCGATTGCCGTGGACGCACTTTAAGGATAAATAACCAATTAAACTGCAGCACTATTCCCTCAAACATCTTTGAAGATCCACAACGGATAGGAACTAACAATCTAAATACTACTCCGTCGAAAACGGTTATAACAATCGAACACCCAAAAATAGCCGTAGATATAATAGGTGTTTTAACACGCCAATAACTGCAATCAGTGACGCTTCGAAGCCGCTTTACTACCACACGATCGACACAACTTCATCTTTACCAGTTAGATGCAAAATTAGACCACTGTCGAATGAAAAACTCGAATTTGTACGTTACGAGTTCACAAACTTCTTACATGAGGGTACCATTTGGAGATCTAAATCTCCATGGTCATCGCCATTGCACCTGCTCCCAAAAAAAGATGGCACTTTCCGTCCATGTGGCGACTATCGAAACCTTAATGCTATTACGGTACATGATTCCTATAGCATGCCACTTGTTAGTGATATCCTTCACCGTCTTTCAAAGGCAAAGATTTTCTCCACAATCGACCTCGTGAAGGCGTACCATCAGATACCCGTGCGAGAGTCTGACATAGAAAGAACAGCCGTAATAACTCCGATCGAACTTTTCGAGTACGTGCATATGCCATTTGGCCTTCGGAATTCTGCACAGACCTTTCAAAGGTACATTGATCAAGTCTTAATGGACCTACCTTTCGCAGTTCCTTACATAGACGATATTTTAATCGGGTCACCTGACATAGAGACGCATATAACCCATCTGACAAGAAAGTTAACAGCACTTCGGCAAAACAACCTTAGGGTAAATGTCGATAAGTGTACCTTCTTCCAACACGAGACTCGTTTCCTGGGACATTTAATTTCCGCAGATGGAATCCGACCTCCTCCGGATAGACTAGATACTATTCCTTCCAAATTCCCACTTCCAAAAACAGTTTCACAACTGAGAAGTTTTTTGGGAACGATAAACTATTGTCATCGTTTTATTACAGGGGTTTCTGACATTTTGTCACCTCTATCAGGTCTTGTCTCAAAACCAAAAAAGTCTCTAGTATCATGGAGCGATACCACACTCAGTGCATTTGAAAACGCTAAGTCGGCAATTTCGAAAATTCAAACACTTCATTTTCCCAATGCTGATTTACCTTGGAGTCTGACCACTGATGCATTAAACGTTGCCATTGGTGCAGTATTACACCAATTACATAATGACTTTTCTGAACCCTTAGAGTTTTTCTCAAAGAAACTTTCTTCCGCACAATGGAAATATTTCGCTTTCGACCGAGAACTCTTAGGCATATATCTTTCAATCAAACATTTCAAGCACTTGCTTGAAGGTCGTCCTTTTGTCACTGACCACAAACCGCTAACTTATCTTTTTGGAATGAAAGACCCATCTCCACGACAGCAGAGGCAAATTAGTTATATCTCAGAATTTTCTTGCGAAATACGCCACATTGCCGGCACAGAAAACGTTATTGCGGACTGTCTTTTCCGCAGTACCAACGCTATATTGCACGATCCGATATTTCCAGTACAGTGCCTCCGCGACAATCCACCTTCGGCAAAAGATCTAGCTGCTTTTGGCGATAAGCTTGAAATCGTGGACGGAGTACACTTTGACTCGTCTTTATCTGGTGTTTTAAGACCGATTTTGCACGATTCCTTACGGAAATTAGCTTTCCACTCCATCCACGACTTACATCATCCAGGTTCGTCGGCTACCTTCAATCTATTACATTCACATGTGGTTTGGCCAGCAATGAGGCACGATATTAAATTGTGGGTGAGTCAGTGCATCGGTTGTCAGCAACACAAGATCACTAGACACACTAAGCCACAGATGATTCACTATCCGACCGGAAATAGGTTCGAAATTCTTCACATCGACCTGGTCGGTCCCTTGACTTCTGATCGCGGTTTTTCTTACTTATTAACCATGATTGACCGGAAAACGCGTTGGTTTGAGGTTATTCCTCTAAAAAGCATTTCTGCTGAAATAGTAGCAAATTCAATTTTGCAACATTGGATTTCTAGATACGGTGTTCCGAAATCAATAATCACAGACAGGGGAACTCAGTTTGAATCCCAGTTATTTCAACATCTAACTGAAAAGCTCGGTATACAACACCTCCGTTCAACTGCTTACCATCCTCAGACAAACGGCATGATCGAAAGATTTCACCGCACTTTGAAGACTTCTCTTGGAATACTTTCATCGAGACTTAATTGGACTAAAGCTTTACCTTTTGTTCTTCTTGGTTGGCGTAACACACCCTCCAGGACTACCGGAACTACACCGGCACAGTTACTTTTCGGTTCATCAACATCATTACCTAACGAATTAGTTGATTTCGATAACGCTCCTACACTTGAGGAATTAGATATGGCTAGAGATCATTTTCTTTCGATCGATAGCAACCCACAGTTTTCTTATGCTTCCTCATATGTCCCAAAGTCCTTCAAAGACGCAACTCACGTTTATCTTCGTAATAGTATGGATTCAGGTCTTAAACCGAGATATTCGGGGCCTTACAAATTGATCGACATTAAGGATAACAATGCCCACATCGTTATTAACGGTGTTACCCAAAATATAAATTTGTGCCGACTTAAACCGGCTTTCGTGATTTCTGATGACGTGGATGAAGACAAACTTCACTCTGATTTAGAGAAAGTTTCAGTCGAATCCTTTTCAACTACGTCGAACGAAAACCGTTCAGTAGAACCTGCCACGGACTCAAACGAAATCGCGCGTACCTTGATCACAAACTACCAACGCGATGAAAATTTAGCTACAGAGAATACACATTCAGCAACAACAAATCCACCAAATCCTCGCTCAATTGTTTCGAAACCCGACAAGCAGCGACCCGCGAAAAATGTGAAACATAGTGATAAGATTTGGGTGCGCCAAATTGGTGAAGACACTTCCAAACCTCCAAGACTTGCCAGAGTCTATTCCAATGAAAACTTGACACATCTGATGCTGAAATTCACTTAACTTTATTCCATATAATCAATTAATTCATCAATCGCCGAATTCCTTTCTAGACACTATCCACCTTTGATAAATTGTCACTACTCTTTGACTTACATCTTGTTTCTAGTAGACCTTTCATCAACCTCTACTCTTGGGTCCCTGTGCGCTCCGCGACTTCCCGTGGGGCTGATGTAGTGAGCCGTTACACGGCCTTAACAATATCTATATAAATATTATATTATATTATATTATATATATAAATGGGCGGTCATTAGCGAATAAGGATCAATCAGAACACAATTATGGCCAATCAAATATCACCTATAATTGCACATTAGCTGGAACATCGCAGTCTACTATATCTCATTCCAAGAGTCAATCAAAATTCGTGCGATCGGCTAATGCTTCTACTTATCAATCAGGCTCTATAAATCAATCTCGGACGAGTAAAGCAAATTCGATGCCATGTTATTATTATCAAGAGTGGCTGTATTCGGCCCCTAATAGTTTTAGTGTTGGCTCTCATAGACCAACATCCTCATCCATTATAATTCGCGAAATATGTAACAAATCCTAACAATAATATGAACCCGAATAGATTTTTTTATCAAACCACTACACAAATCAATTATGGATCCAAGAAATAACGGACAAATAATTTGATTGGGATATCTGAATAAATTGGAAGCTTGATAATTAATTGTTACTTTTTATGATTAGTAGTGAACAATTAAATACATTTTTTTGGTTAATCAAAGAATACCGTGTTTTTGAGTTATAATAAATAAATTATATTTATTTATGGATATTAAAAAAATCAGATTGTTTTACTTCGTTTAAGTAAATACTAGTTTTTGAATGTATTCTCTTGGAGTTAAAATTTAAAAGTGTAAATTATTTAAGAAAATTGTAATTTAAAGAAAACAATAAAATGTTTTGTGTTCCCATTAATATTTGTGATTTCGTGACTTCATCATCTAATTCTATAAAAGCAAGGAAATGCTTAGGATAAACACCACATATATAAAATAGTCTAAATTAATGCTTTAGGTCAGTGTTTCTCAAACTATGGGTCGCGAAAGAATTTTTGGTGGGTTGCGATGACTAGAATAACTAGAGTTAAATAGAGTTATTCTCATTAAATAAACATTTATTTTAAAATTAATCTTTGTCATGTGGGTCGCAATAAAATTTTTGGCATGAAATGTCAAAAATTTGGGTCGTGATCAAAAAAGTTTGAGAACCACTGCTTTAGGTAATGGTTAATAGTTATATGATTTAAGAGGGTTATTTATGGAAAAATTATAAATTATAGTTTTATAAATTTGGTATCTGTACATATATAAGTTAATTTATTACTATAAATATTGTTTTCGACTAATGTATAGTTTGAGGGGGTACTTATGAAATAATATAAATTATGCTTTTCTAGTTCTGATATACATATATATGTGTAGGTTACATCATTATTATGAACATTATTTTCGACTATCCTACGACTTGAGGGTTGCATTTATGAGAATATATGTAATATTTATGTAATATATGTAATATTAAAGTCTATTACATATATCTGGTTTTATAATTTAGATTGCGAGTAATTTATTAATATGCTATTAACTATGAAAATTTCATGGGTTACAACATAGGGTTGATTAAATTATTGAAATGATATGAGATAATTTATCGCCCCAAAGTCCATGTAGAATTTATAGTGAGTATAAATACAAAATATGAGATTATACTGATATTATATATATAATAATAGTTCATAAATTAGAATTAATCGACTACATTGAGTGTTATTTGACTGTAAAACTGTGATAATTTTAAGTTTGGAGCTTTTCTCCGTTTATTAAGTCCTAGTGTGATGTAAAGAAGAGAATTTGAGTGTGAAGTTACGTGTGTAATTTAATGCAAAAATGTCCATTAACTAAACTTTTCTTACTTTCGTGGCAACATTGTGCTCACTACGATAATCCCTAATGTTATGTGGGGGTCATAGATCCATTAATTTTCATAGTTAATTCGTCTGCATAGCCTCTACGACTATGCTGACTACCAAGATGGATTTATGCGCCCTACTCTTTGGTTAATCACCTTTTGTTCGTGGCGACCTCTGGTAGTGAAGAATCATTTTAAGTGCATGTTGGGTCATAGACCCGTAATCGTTGAGGGTTGTGAACCCAACAACGAAAAAAAGCATAGATGCAGGGTTGGCTGGGACCTCGCTTCAAAAACAATGATAAACGACGATCTCACTCAAACTTACACCTCTATAGCTAAACGAATAAATGAACATGAGGTTTAAAAAATAATAATAATCACAACAAAATCGTTCTTACTTCCAACCTTAGAAAAATCAAAATCAAAATTTTGGCATAATAGTAAGCAATGAAAAGTGACGAAATGTGTTAGTTTATATGCCCTATTATTGGTGTGCAAATATGCACGCGTGCATTGATGCAGTAAAACAAATTCGAATTATTTTAATTCTAGAATATTCGATTTTTAATTTTTATCGATTTTCATGGCGATTTTTCCGTAAGAATTTTTGTTTTTATTTTTGAATTATTTTTTTATTAAAATTGCCTCCATGATTGATTTCGGCATTTCCAGAACATTCCATTTTTAACTTGTTTTTTGTGAATTCTTTTCTAAAATTTTTATATTTTAAACTAAAACTTTTATTTTTATAAATTTTATTGAGTCGTTTGGAGGCCATAACGATTTCACCATTTTTTATGGATTGTTCTGGATTTTTATTCAAAATTTTGATATAATTTTCGTTACGTATGATTTTATGGAGGTTTTCTTTAATTTTCTTTTTTATTTTTTACGAATCGTCTTTATTCGAATTTGTTTTTGTTGTTTTATGTCTTTCAGTTATATTTGAGTAAATGTTCGTGTGATACTTCTTGCTCGTGTTTTATTTTACTTTTAATTCAGATGTTTTATTTTTGAGTAAATTATTTCTCTATTATTACTGTTTACTTGGTGTTTTTATATTTTTATTTAAGTAAATTTAATGCTGGGTATGCGTGTTGTGTACTGACACATTTCATCCCCTTCCTAACTTTGGGTTTAGAAATCAGTTCTAGCCCAACAATACATATAAACTAAAATTATCACAAACTTAGATTTTTAAAATTATTTAATTATATAAAAATGCTTTTCTTGCTTTTTTACTTGCAAATTTATTAATAACATCTGAAAAACCAAATATGACTATCGCGTTCCCCGGCCCCGATGATTTGCATCGTCTGCATCGCCCTCTTATCAGTGATGACCAGAGGTTAATCGGTTTCTGAATGAAAATAAGTCGACTTTTAAGGTTATTGATAATGCGCCTGGTCACCTAGTAACTAAACCATCCTAACGTAAAGGTAATTTTTCTCCCACCTAATACCATATCAATCATACAACTATTGACATTCAATTTATTTACTAAACTGAACATATAATATTCACACAAGTTTTTATCTTTTGCACCAATCTACCCAATTTACAAATGAGTGGTGAATTTTATTGCGCGTCTTTCGCTGGAACAAATTTATCGCGTAAAAAAAAGAATTGAGTATATATTGGGTATATTATGCACGTCACTCGGCTGGGTTCAATAAAACTTCTTTATACAAACACTCCTTAAAAATACCACAATAGGCTTTGTGTTATCACCAGAGTTGGTTGTAGGATGTGGGGGGCCTCGAGAAAATATTATATGCAGTGTCCCCTCCCAAAAAGGAAGAAATCATACATGAACATCATTTTATCAATTTATTTAATGAAATATTTATTTCTTCAATATATTCAATAATATCAGTGGCGGCTCGTACTCAAAAATTTTGTACAAGCAATAAAAAAAATTCAAAAAAAATTTTTATTTATATCAAAACTCAATTCTTGTATTTTTACAAAATTCTTTAATTACTAAATCATAAAAATTGCCTTTAGTAGATAAAAGTTCTTTTAATAAGTTTTTTAAATTTAAAATATAGAATTTCTCAAAATTGAAGTGCAAGCAATGCCAGTGAATAATATACATACATAAACATAATATTTTTTATTCTTATTTCATACAAACTTTTTTACTGCTAATTACTCGATAATATCATCAAAATTTATCTGTTTTGTTACCGCGTGCTCCATTGACAACATAGCCACCCTCTAACATATATTGGTGCATGGTCGATCTTAGATGATTTTTAATTATCTTTAATTTGGAAAAACTGCTTTACAATTGGTGTCAAAAACTTGCCCTATCTACTAATAATTTTTAGAAATATGAAACCACGCTGGGCCTCGGGAAAAATTCCCAACCTCTGAGCCGGCCATGGTTATCACTGTCACGCCATTAACTCTACAGTTCATTCTTGAATGTGATAAAATTTAATTTCTTCTTTTCATTCTTTTCTTGATTCTTTTAATTGCAGCAACATACATCTCAATCTCAGCATTGCTGAATTTAAATGAAGAGCATAACAATTAGTATTTATACTTTTATCACGTTGCTTTTTGATTCAAGCTCAAAATGCTTTAATCCTTATTTCAATTAGCAAAAAATTACTTTCATAAAAATCTACCTTTTTTAATTGGTATTTAATACCGGCCGCCATATTTTTTATAAAGATTAACAAAATTGAAAATATTCAAATCATTATTTCAAAAAACTAACTCCAAATATCCATCCACAAAATTGGCTTTTTTCACCGCAACATTTATTTTTCGTTTCATTGGTAATGTAATGCGTATTTTCAAATTTAACAAATCTTAAACCTTTAAACTTCTCAGGAGAGTTGGGCTTTGCAAATTTGCTAAAAAGTTCAATTGTAATATATATTCCAATACTGAAGCCAGTTAAAAGTCCAAGTTTAAACATAAAACTTGTAAACCAATAACTCCAAGTAAACACTGCTGATAGTATTATTCCTACGATAAAACTGATTCGTATTAATAAATAACCTCATTTCGAAATTTACTTTAGAAACGTAAAAGCATTCAAAAAATGTTGAAACGTCATCATTGGCCTTTTAGTTATCATTAATCTATGCACATTTTCCCGAAAATAATTCATTTTATTCTGATATAAGAATTACAAAATTTAAAATGGAAACAAATGAAATTTATAACAAATACAAAATACTTTAATTTAAAACAATTAAAAACAAACACTAATTGTCAAATTTGAATATTTTTAAAATTATAATTCATCCTTGATATAAGTATGAGCAACTTCAGTTTCGCCAACTGTATTACAGCCTTCTCCTGTGCAACATTTGATTTCTCCACCCATGCCCAAATTTGTGACATTTTCTTCTCCGCCGAATGTCTCATGGATTTTTTTAATTAATTTATTCTTTTCTGAATTGATTCTATTTTCCAGATATTTCGTTAGTTCTGGAGAAAATTTGCATTCACTTAATTTTGTAAAATCACAAACATCAACAGGACAACTTTGGGTACACCCTCTTTGAACATAATTCACAGTAAATATAGTATTATCAAAATTAACCTAAATTTTACAAAATCATGCACTATTTAATATTGAAATTTTAACATACTTTGTATTTCATAATTCCATAAGCTGTAAAGCATTTTTCATCCGGTCGAGAACACACGGTAGGAGAAATAGAATGATCATTAGCTTGAAATGGAAATTTTCGGCAATTGGTTTTACACGTTTCATTGAAATAAACACTAAATTCTTTGGCTTTTCCTTCATCGGCATCACAACAAATATTCACACACTCGTAGCATTTTGAATGACTTCCTTCACATGAATTTATAATTTGATGGAATGTGATAATTAATGATATGATCAAATAGGTTCTCATTTCATAAACTTTTATATTGATGATACTAATGATAACTTATAAAATGAAATCAATTCTAAATTAATTTTGTATACAAAGAATGTTCTGCACAAATAATATTATAGATTTTTAGAATTTTAGATTTTACAATGGCTGACTGCATGCCTGTAGTTGACAAATCACCGTCCTTGTTAGTGTGTTTCAGTGATTGTGTGTGTGTTGTAGAGAATTTCTATGTATTTGTAAAAATCAATAAAATTTTAACTTTTTTATATTAATTATTTTATGAATTGAAAAGTTCAAAATTATTTATATATTTCAATCACTTTACCGTAGCATAATCCATTGATTAAAAAAAAATTTAATTGCTTGTCTATTTAATTTTGAACTTTTATTTAAATTAAAGTGAAATGTTTTAGAAACCGGCCGTATTTAAAGAAGTAATTATTATCTATCACAAAATCAAATGTGATTGAAGTCCAAAGGATGTGTAAATTCAAAATTAATTAATTAAGAAATTGTTTATGCTATTAATCATTACGATTGTTGGGTTTTTATTTGAAAGTCGGTTCTCTCTCTGACCCTTCGTGTTCTTATTCAACCAAATAAATCAAAACCCAACACAGAATAATTTTATTTAAGTGCAATCAAATTACAATTTGTCACTATTTGCACCTTTCGCTCGATAAGGTAGAAAACCCAAAGGGCAATCACCTTTTCTGATACGAGCCATACCTTTTTGAATTACTAGATTTCCGTTTTTTCGTTCACGGATCGCCAGATTTTCTGAACTCCTCTTTTCTTTTTTTTCTTCGACCAAATGGTGGCTTGTCGATTTTTTAGCTCTCTTTTTATACTGTTTCTGAGAGGGTAATTATCTACAGAATTACAATTAATTATCTCCCGGGAATCCTAGGTAAACATTTGAGGTTTCCAAATTATTTTAATTTGTTTAACCTAGATTAGTGCTTGAAATATTACCTCACTTATCTGATTGCTTGGGTCTCACTGCGCACCGGGTTTCCTTGAGCGCTCGGGTTTCCCGTGGGCTCGGGCTTTCCATTACCGATTAATTAATTTTAATTAATTTTTTTCGCATTAACTTTCTCTGTGAACATCTAATTACTAAAAATTTAAGCATTGCCAGTAGATGAGTTGGTTGGAGCCTTATACTAACAGAAAAGTGGATGGGATATCCTCAAGGGGTAGAAAAGTAGGAAGGGTAAGTGAGAAAGTATACAGGTTCCTAAGGAGAGAAAAGTTTGAAGAGGAAGTGGAAAGAATTGGAACAATTGAAATGGGACAGGAGGTAGAAATTGTGTATAACAAGCTACAGGGAAGACCTAGTGTAACAGTAATGATGAATGGGGAAATTTTCGACTGTTTATTAGACACCAGAGCACGAATAAACGTAATGAGTGTGAACTGTTTTAACAAGTTACGAGAACAACAACTGATCAGAAGCGACGATAAGTTACGCAAAAGGAAGTACGATAGAGACAATTGGAAGAACAAAGGTTATAGTAACTATCGGAGATATTTCCAAGAAAGTAAGATTCATTGTAGCGGAGAACGTGACACCAGAGGTGATTGGAGGAGTAGAATTACAAGAAGCATTTGGATATAGGCTGGCAAAAAAGAAAGATATCGAATCTAGTGAAAAAGACAAGAACTATATTTGTAACATTGAAGCAAAATTCGGCAGACAAATAAAGGATGGAGAAAGATTGACGCGAGCGTTGGAACATCTAAAGATTAATGAGGATAGTAAATTAATGGAAATAATAACGAACAGTGGAAACATGTTTATGGCAGATAAATGGGATGTGAGTCGAACGCATTTAGTAAAACATAAGATAATTACAAGAGGTGAACCGATAAACATAAAACCATATCGTCAACCATTGAATTTGGAAACAAAAATTGAAGAAGCAATACAAAATTTGTACGAAAACGAGATTATACGGAAATGCAACTCCCCATGGAACACGCCGTTAATCTGCGTAAGGAAAAAAGAGAAAAATATATATTACCGTATATACTCGCGTATAAGTCGAGAAATTTACTTCGACTTATACGCAGGTCAAAAAACGTACAAATTAATTTTTAATGAAATCATTAAACCTTTTTTTATTTTTGTTACTTCGACTCATACGCGTTTTTCCAAAAACCTCTTAAAATTTATTCGACTTATACGCGAGTATATACGGTAGGCTATGCTTGGATTTCAGACAGCTGAACGCTGTAACAGAGAGACAGGCATTCCCAATGCCAAACATAGACGAGATGTTAGATTTGTTAGGAGGGTCCGTTTATTTTAGGTCAATCAATCTTGGTAATAAGACGAAGAAGCACAAGAGAAAACAGCCTTCTCAACAATGAAAGTGCAATACTGTTTCAATAGAATGCCGTTCGGAATTGCTGCAGAACCAGGTACGTTCCAGGAAATGAGGACAAAGGTAATGGAGCAATGGTGTATTTGGATGACATTCTCATTTATTCGAATAGTAAAGAAAAACATTATACAATACTCAGTGAAGCATTAAAAGCGATCGAAAAAGCAAAGCTAAAGATTAACCCAGAAAAGTGTCAAATAATAAAGAAAGAAATCAGATTCTTAGGACACATAATCAGCAAAGAAGGAGTACAGATAGATCCTTCTAAGATTCAGGCTATACAAAACTTTGGGAAGCCAAGTTGCGTAAAGAAACTTCGAAGCTTTCTAGGCATTTGCAATTATTATAGAAGATTCATCAGTGAGTATGCAAAGAAAGCAAAGATGTTAGAACAATTATGTAGAATTGCTATATAGTACCTGTTGTTGGATCTCGGGGCCATTTAAAAATTATATTGAAACCATTAAAATTACATTACAACTCCTATTTTATTCATAGATTTTCATATGAATTTAGGGATCGTAAATGACAAATTGCTTATCTTAGATCAAGTTAATTTATGTAAAATCACGTTAGATTGATATATAACAGGGGAGGTAAACCTGCAGCTCGCGAGTCGCATGTGGCTCTTTGAAGGTTTCTTCGCGGCTCCTGATAAATGTAATTGATTCACTTTTTATTTTTCCATTATATTTCAGAATTATTGTCGTTGAGTATGTATCTCAAAATGTCTTTTAAATTACTCATCACAAATATAAGGAATAAATCCAACGTTGTAACAAATTTTATTTTCGTCCAAGCTAAAAAATACCTATTTTTTGCGACTCGCGAAACCTTTTCAATTTCGAAAAATGGCTCGAGCTATCGAGGAGCTTGGTCACCCCTGACATATAAGAAGAAAAGACTTATACCATTAGTCCATTTTCATATCATTGCACTTTAAATAATTTATTTTATTTTCTAAAAATTTTGAAGATTTGGGGCCCGGAACCAGTGGCAAATTATGACACATTCCAAAGGACACGGAACTATTGATGTTCAACGCTCTCAAGACAGTCCAATATTAACCTCCAGACAAACATGTAAACTCCCTCTATTTCCACGATTACGACTTTCAGTGAGTTACTCTACCAATCATAATATTTTTGAAATAAAAAAATTACAATCTTTAAATATTAACATTTTCTTGTTTTTTTCAATTGATCAAAAAAAAAATTAAAAATGTATTCAAAAATCTGGAATCGCAACAATTTGTGTAACATCATACCGCTTCAACTCAACATCCAATATAATTGCATCGATATCAATATCTTTATTCTTCATATATTTCTGTGTCACCTAATAATAATAATATCATTTTGCATTTGAAGTTTGAAAA
Source organism: Schmidtea polychroa (assembly GCA_959609185.1). Taxonomy (NCBI): domain Eukaryota; kingdom Metazoa; phylum Platyhelminthes; order Tricladida; family Dugesiidae; genus Schmidtea; species Schmidtea polychroa. Next base: position 34,575 of record CAUHTR010001010.1, on the reverse strand, counting down.
AGAAAGACAAAACCATTGTTTTGAATCAATATCGATTATCGGTCGCTTGTTTGCTTTTGCCAATCTCAGTCGCTGAAATGGAATAAATACGAAACGAATCCAGGTTCCAATGATTGCCCTTCAAATCTTCAAAACCATATTTTACCAGTTAATAAATATATTTCAAATTCTTCAATTATTATTATGCTCCTACTCTAACAAAAATATTTTTCTTACTTTTTAAATTGAAATTCTTCTGAAATTTGCAATGAAATATCAAAACAATTGAATAATAAATAAATTCACAATTAAATAAAAAAAAATTATTTCAATATATATTGCAAAAATTATTTAAAAAAAGCAAATACCAAAGATAGAAATTTACAATCAAAATTTGAACAAAAGTATTAACTTAAAAATTCATCTAATTCCATTTTGTCTTTCGATTCCAGTTCCATATCTAAATGGTCACATTCACTTAAATTCAAAACCTGGGGATCTGAGACGTGTTTCTCTAAGCGACCTTTATTTAAATACTCATCCAAATCTCGCTGATATTCCTCTTCGAATATTTTCTGTCGTTCTGATAGTTGTTTCTGAAATATTTTCTATTTAATTGACAAAAGTTACGCTTAAGATTTAAAAAGCTTGATCATTGTAAAAAGATGAAAGGAAAACATCCATGCTTGTTAAATGGAAAAACAAATGTGACATATTCAGGGAAAGAATAAAAATGAATTTTATACCATTAAGGCAAATATTGATATACAATCATGAATAAATTGAAGATAAACTTAATTTTGAAAATATACCAAATGTATCATTACATAAAGCTTTGATCAATTAATTTATTACGAAATTGTTTATGTTATTCCTCATCACGGTTGAGAAGGCAAAATTCTCGGTTTGACAGAAAAGAGACTAATAAAGCTGATAATGCCGAACTAAATTTCTTTTAATAAAGAGACTCTAGAAGTCATCAGTGCATCAAAAACACTTCACATAAAAAGCAATATACCGTGCTTTTCCTATTATAAGCGGCCGCTAATATTATTTTCCGACGAAAAAAGTTGGACACCTCTTGTATTTGGAGGACGGCTTATATTTTTTTACCGATAATATTTCAAATGTTTAAAAAAGATACAGGCATTTATGATGGGAGAATTATATTCATTTAAAAGCCTTTGAAAATTTGAAAGATTGATTTAATAAATTTTTTATTGATATGTATGCATGTATAATAATTGCATATTTATAGTTTTAATTTATATGGTATTTATATTTACTACCGCTTATATTCGGAGGGTCGCTTATTTTTTTTACAAGTAAAGAAACACACTGCCTCTTATATTCGGGATACCGCTTATAATAGGAAAAACATGGTACGTGCTTACGTTTTATGAATATTTGAAGCTTAATTAATTTAATGCACTATTAAATTAAAAGTTCATAAGAAATCATATAATTTGAAGGTTTAATGAAAATCAAGTTACGCTACAGTAAAAATTATAATTATTCACCTTTCGAAAGAGAGTAGAAAATTTTCAGATGAAATTGAAATAAAAATGTAATATTGTCGATTAAAATTTATAGTTATTGGAAATATCGACTAATTATATAATCTATGACAAATATCTATGCTGTCTTTTATGTTTATAAATTATGATCAACATACTATTTCTGATCATTTATAAATGATCAATTTTTATATGAAAGGAGAATCGTCATTATGTACTTGCATTATTTATAATGAAAATATTTTTACCTTTCATTAGAAGCTGCTAAAACATCTTCTAAATAATTTTTTCAATCCGGTTCTAAAGTTAACGACATAATTCCAAGTATTTATTTAATGAAATATTTTATAATTTCCAAACAAATTTTCAGCGTTGAATAAAATATTTCAAAAAACCATTTATTAAAATTTCGATATTTAAAATATATTTATTTAAAAATGATTTACTAATAAAAGCTTGTCTAATTTTTTAATTTAAAAATTTCAATTTAAAAATGTTTTTAAAAGTAATTTTAAATAGTCAATTATTTATCATTTAAAATTATTTTTAATAAATCATTGAAATATTTAATTCTCTGCTGAAAACACCTCACACCTTTAATTAAAAATAAACTCAACAGAAAAATTATTTGTTATTATCATAAAATATACAGTGCAATTTAAAACCTAGAGAAAAATAAGCAAATGGACAACAAAGTTTCAAAGTACAAATGGACTAATTAAAATAATTCTGAATAAACTATATAGCGAAAAAGAATAGTTTGGGATGAGTGCAAAAACTAAAGAGCAAAAGAAGACGGCTTTTATAAACGAGGAAAAAGAAATGTCTAAACAAGTAAAAAAAAAGAATTGACAATAAGATACAAATGAAAGAAAAAGTAAGCCTATTTCAGAGATTTCGATAATGAATCAGAATAATTAGAAACGAAAAATAAAAAATTTAGCAGAAAGATGAAATAATTAAAAATGTTAAATATAAATCAAATTATTAACTTATTTGTTTAACTTTGATGATTTTTTTATAGAATTTTATTAATATAGATCGATAATTCTTTTTATTAAATAAAAATTTTTGTCAATCATTTTCAATTGTTATGAATGACTAATTTTAATTCATTTTCATTAATTATCAAACAGATTGTCTCTGGTTGTGTAATTATGTCAATCTCTACAAGGGTTTAAATGCTGTACATAAAACACTTCACATAAAAATCAATTATATAAAATACTAATAAGATAACGCCAATCAAACATTCTTTTCACAATATATTTCGGCAGTTTTCCTGTCATCATCAGGTGGGATATAATAACTCATTAAATTTAGGATTTTAAACAAATTTATTAATTATATATAAAAAAAATTATACTTAAATTAATATATTATTGTTTTTTTAAATTTTAACATTTAAAATTTAATTTAATAATTTAAAAATTTTTTATTAATTATTTAATTTAACACAACAATCAATACATACAATACACAAAAGCTTATTTAAAAACACTCAACACACAAGTATTTACCGCATTCTGCACATTAATTTTCGGATTCAACAACGCCTTACAAATCACACGTTCCCAATAATTATCGAAATTTTTTAATAAAATTTTAAAATCAGACATACCTATTTTAATCTTACAGCCCTTATTGTGCTCACCAATATGGGTCAAAGCCTTCAGTCTACAATGTTCTCGAGCTCGAATACAGAAATGACGGGAAATCTCTCCAATGTATGTGGCATTACACCCATTACATGTAAACTGATAAACGAGATCGGAACACAATTCGACCGGAGTTTTTGACTTATTAATAAACATATTGCGTACTTTCCACGAAGTTGACACTATCCTATAGTTTAAATTCCCTAGCTGCTTTCTTATCTTCACTTTATAATCCTTAAAACCTTCTGAGTACGGCAATACTAACACAAATTTAGCCTCATCATCCTTGCTCACACTATTTTATTTATTTATTTAACTCATCAGACTCACACACCTCAACAAGATCACACCCAGATTTTCTTAAACATGGATCCTTAGGGTTTTTAATAAATTTGTCAACAGTCTCTTTAACCATAATTACTAAAAAGGATTTTGAATAACCGTTCTTCATTAACAATTCAACCAATATGTCAACACTTTTTACTGAATTTTTAAAAGTAGAAGACTAAGACCATGCACGATAAATCAACCCCTTCACCATATTTCTTTTATACTTGAATTCACGAAAACTTTCGGAAGAAGTATAGAGACCAGTATCAGTTGGTTTTCTATAAATCTCTGTCTCATAGTGTTTCTCTTTGCGTTGTATTAACAGATCCAAGAAAGCAAGCGATGATTCTTTCTCCGTTTCACTTGTGAATACAATGTTTTTATGTAGACTATTCATATAATGCAAAAACGGGTCAACATGCCTCTGATTTTCAAATATAAGAAATATATCATCCACATACCGTTTATAAACAGTGGGTTTCATACATTGGAAAGATGCAATTTTCTTTTCTGAGCTTGTTAAAAAAATTGAAGCCATCGTTGGTGCTAAAGGAGAACCCATAGCAACTCCATCTATTTGTTGATACCATTCATTATTGAAAAGAAAATTGATTTTTGAAGTTGCAAATACAAGAAGTTCACGAAATGCTGTTCTATCCAAAATATGATGTTCAGAAATATTTTCATTCCATAACAAGCAACATAATTCAATTGTTTCAACCAATGGTACATTAGTAAACAGACTACAAACATCAAACGAAACCATAATTTCATCCATACTTTGTCTATCATATTGTGCAATGCAGGAAACAAATTCAAAACTATCTTTACATTCAAATTCTGATCGTATTAATGGTTTCAATAATCCATCCAAAAATTTGGCTATTTTATATAGGGCAGTGCCAATCATGGATAAAACAGGTCTCATAGGCACGCCATCTTTATGGATTTTTGGAAGCCCATACATTTTTGCTGGTTGTGATCCCATTGGGCGAATGATTTAAACAACTCTTCATCAATTTGCTTATTTTTAATTAATTTATTCAGTATTTCTTTCAACAAATTCTCATCCTTAAGAGGAGGCTGTATTCCATTTTTTCGAGAAATCTCTATTTTCACAAACTGGGGACCATTCAAAACATCATTAAGCCTTTTTACATATATATCATGGTCGAGAATTACCAATCCATTTCCTTTGTCAAACTTGCATATATTGATTTCTTTTTTAGCTAAATTTTTTAATACAGTAAAATCTTTAATATTCTACTTTTTATTTTTATCAATATACTCCATCGTACTCGAACTCAACACACTCTTCACATAATTAGTATAATATATCGTAAAACGAATGTTTGAGTGGCGCTTTCTTATAATTAAATCGTTGGCATGTATGTTTAACTATTTATTCAACAAAAGCAAAAATTATTTCAAATTTTCATTTAAGCTTGGTGAATATATCGAATATATGATGTACCAACTAAAAACAGGAATATCGACTAAAACATTGATGTGATGAAAGTTATGAAACGAGAAAAAAGTCTTGTAATTAAATTCTGCAATGTAAAAATTCATACATATATGAAGAAATTTATTTTTTCATATATATTAATCTATTAAATTTGGTAAATTTGACTCTTCACACTTTGGACTCCTCAAAAAGATATCAGATTGCAAAATATATTGACTCTTCACACTTTGGACTCCTCAAAAAGATATCAGATTGCAAAATATATTCACGCCCTCGCTTTGGTTATTGCTAATGGATCGGAAATGTGCAATGATGGATTTTCTTGTATGATATTTCAAGGCCTGTGTTTCTGTCGATTGTTTGTCGACTAAGATATTAAAGAGTTATGGTTGGTATAGGTCAAAAAGATAGCTATATTGGTGATGAGGCTCAGCCTAAGAGAGGTATTTAAATTTTGAATTATCCAATTGAACAAGGCATTGTTCCAAACGGGGATGATGAGAAACATCTGGCATCATACAATACACAATAAATTTAGAATTGCGCCAGAAAAGTACCACTGAACGCAGAAGCTAACAGAGAAAAATGATTTGAATCATGTTGTGTGTTGCTATATATATATATATATATCCAATGTAAAATTTCATTAGAAATCTGAAAATAAATTTTTTTGTTCGATTGACAATGAAATATTTATTTTATATTAGTTAGACCAGCGTTTTCCAAACTTTATTTTACCACGGCTCCTTTAAAAATATTTGATCATGGCGCTTCACTTCCATTTTATAAAATATTACAAACACAAAAATTTAGATTCCAACTGTTAGATCGAGTTTCTTATTTTATTAGCACTTATTTTTTGTCAATTCGCGCCTCCCATTAGACTAGTCCACGCCTCTCAGTTTGCAAAATGCTGAGTTAGATCAATAATATTTTATTTATGAATTCTTATCTAATTATATTAATTTCTTTAATCTATTTATTTTCTAAATATAAAAATAATATTAATAAATAAATCGATTCTTGAATCATTATTACATTGTAATACTATAGATAGATCTTTAGTATTTTTATGATTATTATTGCTGTGTTAAGAGGGGCTTTTATACAAATTATTTTGAAAAGGTTTTTAATTTTCACTTAGTTAGAAGAGATCATAAGCCTATTAATCACATACTTTAATATCTTGCTCATGCAACTCCGCGTTCTGAGTTTGTTTCAAAGACAATTGTCGCTTTAGTAGCTCTATTTTCAAATTCCATTCTGATTGATGTACAACAACAGATTGATTTAGATTTTGCTGATATTTTATGAACCTGTCTTCTTCTATTTTATCTTCAAAAACTGCTAAATCTTCTTCTAAAGAAATTAGTGAATCCTTTAAAGATACGCATAGATTGGTAAGTTGAGCAACTTCATTCTGAAAACAATGATCGTATACTTAAGAATTTCAAAATAATAAAATAAAGAATTCAAGCACCTGAAAAAATCAATTCACTACAACATTCGTTAAAAAATATTAAAATTAATGTAAAAAACTGTTTAAAATTCTAAACAGAAAAACTAAAGATGATCATACGGATTTTATGGGACAGTAATGTTTTCTTGTTGTATCTTTTTTTCACAGATAAGAAAATTATTTAAAGTTCGTCAATTCGGAAAAGAAGTAATTTTATAAGGAAATTTGGGTTAATTTATGATTTTATTTTTAATTTTTTAATCTGGTGATTTGTACACTTTTTCCTTGAATTGAAATTTGATATGATTTGTTTATAAAGGATAAAAGTTTCATTTGATTCATTACATCATTTTGTTGAATTATGTTTGATTTCAGTTATTTCCATGCATCATTTGAGTAATTCAATGTGGAAAAGTTGAACTCATTGCAAATGATCAAGGATATGTCCAAATTGCATTGAATTTGCAGCTTGTAAACGATTTATTGGTAGAAAATTTAATGAACCAAAAGTTCAAAGTGATTTAGATGTAATATGATTTAATCTTCGAAGAAAGTATTTATAAAATTTAAATTTGAAATAATTTGCCGAAGAAATATCATTCCGAGATTGGTACCAAAACATACTGATTTAATTAATGGAATGAACAAGTTGTGGATTATTAATAAATCAACCGCTGCTGCTAGAGCACATAGACCAGACAAGAAAGTCGAAGCTTAACAATTAAAGATGTAATTTTTGATGTCAATTCAATACTTATTTTTTCTTTACAATATTCTCTGCTCTAGATTTCTATTCAATAAAATTACAATTTTCTTAAATATTCACACATGGCATTCATTCTCCCTCCCCATGACAGCAGAGTTTTTAATGTTTTCAATTGCACATGGGATCAAAGAAATGTTATTTAAATTAGTGGCCGAGGATTTAAAAAATATTTGTTAAAATCGACGAAAATCATCTAACCTTTGATGAAAATTTAAATATTTTAATAATATTTACGTGTTATTTAAATAATTGAAATTTTACGCGCCTTTCAAATATTTTTCAATAAATTTTTGAATTAATAAGGTAAAACAAATTTACAAAAATGTTATCATTGTTGGGTTATTATTTTTCAAGTTGGTTTTCTCTGACTGCTCGTGTTCTTACTTAAACAAATGAATCGAAACTCAATACAGAATAACTTTATTAAACTTCAATCAAAATTACAATTCGTTACTAGATTTGCACGTTTCTCTCTAAATAAATATTGCTCGCTAAGGTAGATAACCCAAGGGGCAATCACCTTTTCTGGTACGAGAATTAAACTTTACTTTCAATTACTGTATTTCGTCCTCCGATTGCTGATTGCCTTATTCGCCAAACTGCTTTCTTGTTTCTTGGATCAACTGGCGGCTTGTTTGTTTTGAGCTTCCTTTTTATACTTTTTTTGAAAGGGCAATTATCTAAAAATTAGGATTATTGCAATTAATTCTCTCCCGGGAATCTTAGATAAACATTTTGAGGACTTTTAAATTACTTTAATTTATTTGTTCCAGATTGGCGCTCGGTTGAATTCCCTGCCTTATCTAATCAATCAGGCTCCCTTCAGCACTCGGGCTTTTCATAAGCTCGGACTTCTCATTACGGATTAATTAATTTGTTTTTTCGTTATAACTTTCAGTTGTGAACCTTCATCAAATTTTCATTTAAATTTCTGAATTTCTCTTTCAAATTGGCGTTCAACCATACCCATTCCCCCGTTCAATATTGATTTTTAATTTTTGGTAAATTTTATTCAATTTTGTACTTATATTGATTTTAATCATTTTTGTTATACCTTCCTTTTATAAATATATTTTTTTGGTTTCTGTACTAACCCCGACATCATTATTGATTTTCAAAATTTTAGATTTTCCCGGTGACCTACTGGATAGTTTTCAATGTATTTCTCTTTATTTGACATAGAATTAAATTCTTCGCAAAATAATGTGTAAAATTTTTATAATTTATTGATTTTCAAAATTCTCAGTTTTTACACGAAACATTAAATATTTCTTATAAGATCTTTATCTCATTCGACTCTGAACAAAATTCTCTGCATAATTAGGTTTAAAGTTTTTATAAGTTATTGATTTTCAAAATTTTTCATTTTCATATAAAATAATCAATATTTCTCAATGGGTTCAATACAAAAGTTTCTACAAGATAATGCACATGTATTGCATATATATTGTTACCCAGCCAAAGTTTGCATAACTATTGTATCTGAATTATAGATTTGTCAAATGATGCATATTGCAATCAAAATTCGAACTCGGTGAACCCATTATAACTAGCAACCAGGTGGTTATGAGCACTCTGTGGGATTGGTATACGACAATGGTTATCTTGGTTTCGGTAGCCACTTAGAAACTTAATTCTACTAAATTTTTGAATCTTTCACAAGTAAATAAATTATCATTATTTCTGGCAAACTAAAAATTCAATTGCAAACACCACATCTGTCTCTTTTGAACATATCCGATATTGCCGTAGACTATTTTTCTGGATTCTGAGGACTATATTCTGATTTAGATGAAAGAAACACACTCAAAAACAATCATCATATTAGTTGGCTTTAGGCTTTACAGTCACATTTAGTGCGGTTAGTTTCTAATGACTTTACATAGTTATCAAATATATCCACTCAATAAATCCTAAATCTACCACTAATTAGAAAAATGTTAAAAACATTAAAATAATAGCATTAATGAATATTATCTGTAAATTATAATTAAATCAATAATCAAATTGAATTAATGCAATAGAAATTAATATCTGATTTTTTATTCATTCAATCATCAAAAACAATGACTAGATATTTAATAATGTCGCATAATATAAGTACTTTTAATGACGATATGTTGCTTAGTTCTTGCTCAAGAAGGCTTATTTTATTGAAATTGTGATTATTAACTGAGTACAAAGATCCAATAGCACTATCAACTGCCTGAATAATAAAAAAATTAAGTTTTGTTATTGTTATAACGTCAATTACTTATTAAAATAATTTTTCAACCTACTTTAACTTTGACAGCAATTACCATATTTTCATCATGAATCCTCGACCATTCCAATTTGTTACTTATACAATTATTTAATCTGGGAAAACTAAATTAATAAAAAAACTTTTCCAACAACTTCACAGCTCCGGGACCCAAATAGACAGTTAAGTCTTTATAGTCGGATTTATTTTTTGCTTTTAGACTAAAATTAAAATAAAAACAAATAAACTTTTGAAATTATTAACTTTGATTTCCATTCTTCCCCAACATTTGTTATAGCTTCTTTTATATCTTTAAGAAAAGTATTCATAAAAATCTTAACAAAATTATTCCTTATTGATATTTTAAAACAAACCAATATTTGTTAATAAATACGATGAAACTATTTTAAGTATTTTTGGAAATATGTTGCATAATATTTTAATTTTGTTTTAGTTAAAATTTTAATTATTTTTTAAATATATACCTATTATCGATACCTATTATGAAATTTTAAAATTACCTTGAAAAAAACCTGTGTCGAAAATTCGTGAATATAAAAAAAATATCAACATCCTTACTGATTCATAGTCAATTTTTTTAATAAATACAATGTCAATTAAAAAGAAATCAGAGGTGAATATTGAAAAAAAGTTCTTATAATTATCAAGAAGTTTATAAAATAAATATACTTCAATGTAATTTCATGAACTTCTTTACGTTTGTTTAAGTCTTTCAATTGTTAATTTGATTTAAAATTCTATTTTAACTAAAAATTTTGGGTGTGATATTTAATATTAATTTATGGCAACTTTTCACCCAATTGTATTTTGGGGTCAATCAAAGGACTATATTTTATTGAGTATTAAAATTATAAATGCAAAAGTGAGTTATTTGAGTTTAAGTTTCAATAATTTATAAATTCAAGAATGTTGTCGTAAATATGGCTGAGGAAAATCTCAGTTTTAATGGTGAAGGTGAAGGAGCGAGTGGTCTAAAAAATTATGGATTTGAATTTAAATATTATCTACCAGTTCTTCCTAACGTATTACATTTTAAATTAATAACTATTGTAATATAAATTGTTTGAAGTCAAGTAGTTGGAAAATTAAAGAGAACTTTATTGAAGTTAAATTAAAAAAAGAACTTAAAGATCCATGGCCTAGACTGACATCTCAGCCAATGAAATTACCTTGGCTAAAATGTGATTTTAATAATTTCTTTTTCGATGAAAGTGATTACGGTTCCGATGATTCTGTTAAACATAATAAGCCTAATGTAGATGTTAAATATCAAAAAGAATTTTTTTTATTTATAATTTTATAGAAAAATAGTATAGCCGAATCGTTAACTGAAGATGATTTTTTAGAATCCGAGAAATTATTTAAAGGTAATTTTCTGTATTTTTCTAAAATTTATTTTTGATTAATATTTAATTTAATGATTTTATCATACAATTTTAGGGTTAATTGAAGCATGCCGCATATTTAAAATTTAATTAGAAATCAAAAAATTATTTTTTATAATCAATAATAAATAAAGAATGCCAGTTTCAAATGCATTTATCTATAAAAAAATCATAATTTTTAACGAAACAATATTGCTTTTGCAAAATATACACTTATTACAGCGAAAAAGTAAGGGGGGGGTGGCAAAGACGGGTTATCAAATTTAGAGCGCTTATTATAAGGCGCCTTAACAAGTGTTTTCAGTTTCCCGTTCTCTTTTCCTTTTTCTTTCCCTTTCTGTTTAACTTTCTCTTTTTCTTTCCATTTCTCTTTTCCTTTCCTTTTCTCTTTTCCTTTCTCTTTCCCTTTCTGTTTCACTTTCTTTTCCCCTTTCTCTTTTTCTTGCCCTTTCTCTTTTTCTTTCCCTTTCTCTTTTTCTTTCCCTTTCCCTTTCTCTTTCCCTTTCCCTTTCCCTTTCCCTTTCCCTTTCCCTTTCCCTTTCCCTTTCCCTTTCCCTTTCTCTTTTCCTTTCTCTTTCCTTTTCTCTTTCCTTTTCTCTTTTCTTCTCTTCCTTTCTCTTTCCTTTTCTCTTTCCTTTTCTCTTTCTCTTTCCCTTTCTCTTTCCCTTTCTGTTTCTTTTTCTATTGCCCTTTCTCTTTCCCTTTCTGTTTCACTTTCTTTTCCCCTTTCTCTTTCGCTTTCTTTCTCCATGGACCTATGCTAAAATTTTAAGGATTTTTTAAAAATATTGTTTCAATTATTTGAATTTTATATCTATAAATTTTTTTAGTTTCCCCTCATTTTTCACATTGATTAAATTCGATAATTTACGTAAATTTTTTATTTACTTTTAAAAACCTCCAAAATGCACCGCTGCACGTGCATGATTTAAAAAAAATTTATTTGATGTTCTCATCAGTCCTCCCTCCCAAACCCCTCCTCGAGCCTCTGACCCGCCACCATCTCCAGATTTCTTTAGTTTAGCCCTTGACTAAATCTAATTTAATAGCCTTGGTTTATTAGATATCAAATAGTGCGAAAGATAGAATATTTGTACAATTTTTGGTTATAACAACAAATATATTATTATTATTATTATTATTATTATTATTATTATTATTATTATTATTATTATTATTATTATTATTATTATTATTATTATTATTATTATTATTATTATTATTATTATTATTATTATTATTATTATTATTATTATTATTATTATTATTATTATTATTATTATTATTATTATTATTATTATTATTATTATTATTATTATTATTATTATTATTATTATTATTATTATTATTATTATTATTATTATTATTATTATTATTATTATTATTATTATTATTATTATTATTATTATTATTATTATTATTATTATTATTATTATTATTATTATTATTATTATTATTATTATTATTATTATTATTATTTTATTATTATTATTATTATTATTATTATTATTATTATTATTATTATTATTATTATTATTATTATTATTATTATTATTATTATTATTATATTAAATCAAATTTAGATGTTACGAAACCGTTAAATCTCTATCTTTTAATGTATAACTTATTTCAATATGCCGGATATCTTTATGTATTCGGTGCTTGTCTATGGATTTTATACCAGCACGGAATGGGTAAACCTTACAAATCATTCGATTCGAATATTTCATTTGCAATTATAGAAGGAAAATCCAAAATATATCCTTACATTCGTGATCAGCTTATAACTGTACAATTGGTTTCCATTCTTGAGATATTGCATGCTTACATGGGCTGGGTTAAATCCTCGCCAGCTATGGTGTTCATGCAGGTCTTCATTAGAATATTATTTCTTAGTCTTCTAAAATAATTTTTGCTTTTTACTTTTTTCTAGGTTTTTGGCAGGAATCTGGTGTTATTTTTTATTGTTGTTCCACATTCTAATTTGCAAACAGATCCAGAATTTTTCTGGCTTGCTGCAACTTGGAGTTGTGTTGAAATAGTTAGGTTGGATTTTATATTTAATTTTTGTAAAAATAAATAATAATAATAATTTAAAAAAATAATAATAAAAATAAATAAATAATAATAAAAATATATAATTAATATTAATATTAATTTATAAAATAAATAATAAAATAATTCATAAAAAATAATTAAGAATAAAAATAATGATAATAATAAATATAAAGTTAATTTATAATAATTCATAAAAAATAATAATTATTACTAAAAAAAATAAATAGTAATAAAATTAATATTAAATATTAAATTAATCATTTATAGAAATATATAAATAATAATAAAATTATTCATAAAAAATAATTAATAATTAAAATAATGATAATAATAAATATAAATTTAATTTATAATAATTTATAAAAAATAATAATAAAAATAAATAAATAATAATTCATAAAAAATAATGATAATAATAAATATAAAATTAATTTATAATAATTTATAAAATATAATAATAAAAATAAATAACTAATAATTCATAAAAAATAAAAAAATATAATTAATATTAATAATATATATAAAATTAATCATTTAAAATAAAAAATAATAATAAAATTATTAATAATAATAAATATAAAATTAATGAATAATAGAAATATATAAATAATAATAAAAAATATTAATAATAAATAAATAATAATAATTCATAAAAAATAATAAAGAAAAAAATTTGTAATAAATAAACCATAATAATTTTAAAAATGAAAATAATTCATAAAATAATGATAATAATAATAAATATAAAAGTAATTAATAATAAATAATAATAATAATTCATAAAATTAATAATAATAATTAATAAATAATAATTCATAAAAATAATAATTATTAATAATTAATAATAAAAATAATGATAATAAAAATTTGCATTTAATTTTTTGGTTTTAGATATCCTTATTATTTGCTAATTCTTCTTAAAGAAAAAATTGCTTTTCTTACTTGGTTGCGTTACTCAATTTGGGTGCCTCTCTATCCAATTGGATTTATGACCGAAGGTAATTGGAAATTTAAATGAGTTCTCGCTTACCGATATAAAATCGAAACGTACATCTGAATGACAATTTGCTATTATTAAATTTGGTCCCATTGCCAAAAAAAACTAATATTGAAAATCGATAAAATCCAAAAATCACCTATTAATTTCCCCATATTTAATTGCATTCTAATTTATCAAATTTATAATGTAATCAATCATAAAATTAATATTAATAAATAAATCGATTCCGAAATTATCAGATACATGAAATCAATTTATAATATTTTTATTTTACTTTGGCTACATAAATTCACAGATTAGATAAATGTATACATATTAGGCCTAATTACGCGATAATTGCGGGAGATTCCTTGGTCAATGATGGTCAACATAAATATTATATTTACTAATCAACGTTCTTTCCATCTCATTAATTTCTACGTGATTCTTTTTTATGAAAATCTTTCTAGGAAAATTGATTTTAAAAGCAATGCCATTGTTACAAGAGTCGAAACAGTTTTCAATTTATTTACCCAACGCTTCTAATTTTCAATTTGACTTTGTCATGTTCTTGTTTCTTTACATTCCTCTGGCTACCATCGGTAATTATCTATTGGGCATTTTCTCTCTGTGACTGTTAATGAATTTCAGGCTTTTATAATTTAATGATGCGTATGTATCGACAAAGGAAACAGAAAATAGGACCCGTTGTCAAGAAGGATTGGAGTAGTTATAATTTTCTCCAGTATCTTGTCGATACTCTAGGAAAAAAGAAACCGAGTAAGTCCATGACAAAACCAGCGAAATCCATACAAAATAACAAATTTTACCAGAAGGAAGGTATGGAAAATAAATTAAAATGATTAAAAAAAATCGGTTTTAAATATTCTTTATTAATATATATATATATATGTGTGTGTGTGTGTGTTTGCTTGTGTAATTTCGCATATTTTATCGTATAATAAGTATGTTCTTGCTGTTCTTACATTTAATTGGATTTTCTGAAATATCTATTTACATTTTAAACGGTTTAATCAATTTAGATTTTCAAATACATCAATACTTATTTTAAAATTGTGTTTATCGAATAAAAAACATTAATCTTGTCTTTTTAATTTTAAGGAATTTTTTTATTGTTAGTATTGATAATCTATTTAGGTAAGAGTTGGTTAGTCAAAATCGGGGCTGAAAAGATGTGAGAAGTAAGTAGACTTTCCAGCACTAAGATACTGAGCAAATTCTACAATTAAACATGCACTATTTCAATCATTAAGGTACATAAAACATATTTATGCGAAGGCACTTCAAATAAACAAGTTGTAAATAAACATGGTGTGACATAATAAATAATTACAAATAAATATAAAATTTCTAATACTAATTCACTTCTACACTGAACAGAGGAGCAATCCGTTAAATAGTTATGGAGAAAATGAGAAATATATTTGAATATATGTAAATATAATATATAAATATTTCATTTTTTCAAATAATTAATTTTTTACAAAAACGTTTTTTGAATTTTAATTTTTAACAAAAAGCTACCAATGGAAAATCTCCAAACAAAGTAAAACCTGCTATCAGCAGTTCTGAACCCGAAAATGAAAGTGCAACGAGTACTACACCAAACACCACTGAGAACCGTTTCCTATCATATAACAAAAAAAAACTCGAAGGTCTAAGTATAACCATAATGTAGAACACATACAACTCTATCTACACACCAAAAAGTTGGTCATCTTTCGACATGGCTTTAATTTAAAAAATATTATTTTTGGATTTTGACAATCCATAAAAACCTTCAAAATGATTTTGGCAATACCTTGGATCATCAAAATAAACATTCGAATACCCTATGAAAAACTCTTCGAAATGAGCAATTGGTCACCAAAATACTTGATCAGAAACTCTCAATAATCAACTTTGAGATTATTTTTCGATTCTTAAAAGTTGTTGAAATATCCCTTATTTATTGCCATTACACACAGTCACTTTTTCCTCTCACAAAAGTATTAATTAATAAAAACAATATAGAATGTGTGTTTTTAACTTACTTTGGCCCAACGGTCTTATACATTAAAAGTAGATTAATTAAACTATATAGAATATGTCTTTGTCCTAGCGGGTCCATGGTTTTAAAGTCGATTTTAGATACATAATTTTCGATTCTTAAAAGTTTATGAACTATCCCTTATTTATTGACAATTACACACAGGCGGGCGCACACTAGGTTTTCTACCCCAAAGTGTGTGTATGACTTACATATTAATTAAACTTTATAGTATTTGTATCTTTGTCCCAGCGGGCCCATGGTTTTAAAGTCAATTAATTAAACTATATAGAATGTATTGTGTGTATTATTTAAACTATATAATGTGTGTGCGTGACTTATACTATATAGATTATGTATTTGTCCTAGCGAGCCCAAGGTTTTAAAGTCTATTCTAGATACATAATTTTCAATTCTTAAAAGTTAGAGAATTAATCCTTACTTATTGACAGTCCATTACACACAGTCACTTTTTCTTACCCCATAATTAATAATAAAACTATATAATATGTGTGCGCGTGACTTATATATTAATTGTTGGGCTGGAACCGAGAATTGAGAGTTTGTTTTAATGAATAGGAAATACATAACATAAAAACCGCACCAAGTTGAAATAAAATCTATGAGCATACACCAAATAACACAAAATAAAGTACATAACACATTGAGGATAAATAAAACACGTATAATAAGATAAAAGAACGCAAGAAGTTGCTATCACCAACACAGCTAAGAGAAAAATAACGCATGCTGGAAATCTGCCCACTAAAAAACTAAAAGAATAATAAATAAAATAATATTTGATAATAAATTAATTAATAATATGAAAAAAAATTTTTAGAAGGATTATTGGTAGTATTTACATACGAAAGACCATAATCGAATTAATTAGGGATATTATGGCTCGCATTTACATATGAAGGAGCTATGACAATAAATACATACGTTAAGAAAAGGAACATGAAAAATTTATTTAAAAATTAAATGAAATAAAATAAAGAAATAAATAAACTAAAAAATTGAAACTAAAGAAATTCCAGTAGAACTGTTAAAATAATAAAAATAAAAATTAAATTATTAGAAATTATGTAAATTATAAAATTTTATAAAATTAAATCGTTAAAAATAATTGTAAAATGATATAATAATTTCCAACGAATTACTTACATAACCAGGTCACTAGACCTTGATATCTATTGAATGATGCGGGAATGCTTCTATAACTAAATTAAGTAAGTATGTTTGTCTTCTGTGTCAACAGTATCACTTAAACTACTAATTCTCCCTTTTGTAGATTACGCAATTCAATGTACTACAAATAGTGTAACGATTGTGTGTTCCGTTTAGATTTTTGAAGTGAATAAAGATTTCTGTGAAACTATGTCTTCTTCTAACATGGCGACCACGCCAGGACTCCAGAACTATATCAAGCCAACTAATCAATTGCTGCCAAATGGTGATTTAGAAATTTTTATTTTGGAATTGAAGAGATTTTTCGAATTCACTCAACAACCGCAAGAAACTCAAGAAAATTTTACCAAGGCCTTTCTGTCGGTAGAGTTGATCCAGAAATATGAAGAAGTACAGAGCGATTATTCAGGCTATGAAGAAAGATTAAGAAAAGCGTTCGAGCCAAGGAAAAATCTAGCCATGGATCTAGACGCAGCTTTAAGATATCGAAAAGGAAATGACTCGTGCACCGAATTTTTCAATAAAGTGGAAAAGCTCGTCGACAATGTTCTTCGACACAAGTTAACAAAACCGGCATTAATGTTATTTTTAATGCAGAATGCAATGGAAGATATGGAAACAAAAAAAGAATTGAAATTAAGAGAAGTTAAATCAGTAGATAAGGCCAAGGAAGTGATATCAAGAATGGAAGAAATTCAAAAAGAGCTTTCAAGTGAACAATCCTTAGCATCTCTACATGAAAATAAATCATATGCGGAGACAGTCAAAAGTCCGAGAAAAACTCAGTTGTACCAACAGAATAAGACGCCAATATTTTCTAACTCTAGAACCAATGAGGCCGTGAACTTCAATATGCCAAATAAAAGTGACTGGAAGAACGGGACCAGGCGATTTAAACTGCAGAGATGTTGGGCGTGTGGAGAGCAAGGACATATTCGAGCAGAATGCCCAAACGTAAAATGCTCTCAATGTTCCAAAAATGGTCATTTCAAGTATCAATGTTGGGACATCAGAAGAAATTCAGTTAAAACAGAAGCATATTACAACGGAAGAAATTATGATAGAAATCAAAAACAATTTGGATCCAGAGGACAATATCAAAGCAGAAACCAATCTTCAGACAGAGGACCACATCGAAGACAATGCAATGCGATATACGACTACGAATACGAGGAAGGAGAGATGATTCAACAGGATGACATGCAAAAAGATTGCGAACAGCTAAAAGGAGAGGCTCCAGTTTCAAGGGAGTTGCAAGGAGCCATAAATTTGGTTTAAGTAAGTATATTGTTGACACAGAATGTTTGAATTTGAATGCTTGTGATTTCAAGATTTCCGTAATGAATGAATTTAAAGATGATTTAAAAATTAATGATGTAATTATGAATGATTGTGAATGTTTTGACTTTGAAAATTATTTTGAATATAGTTTTTATGAAATTAATAACAAAATTGATAAGATTATGAGTATCGATATAATTAATAATAAAGTTAATGAAAATAAAGAAAGATCTTTTGCACCTAAATTCGTTTACGAAAGAATGAATGGCAGACCTAGTGTAGGTATTTGGCTGGAAAATAAAATAAAAGTTGATTGTCTTTTGGATACCGGGGCTAGAATAAACGTGATTAGCGAAGATGTTGTTAGTAAATTAAAGATGCGTGATAAAATAGGGGAATCCAATATTATGGTTACATGTGCAAACGAGAGCACACTTAAAATCATAGGAACAATATTACTAAAAGTGAGAATTTCGGGATTAGAATTGGTAATAAGATTCTTTGTGGCAAATAAGATTAACCCGAGCGTAATTGCAGGCGTAGAAATGATGAATTGTTTTGATATTAAATTACAGGCAGTAACTAAAGTAAAATTAAAAAATCAATTAATGAATTTAGAGGAAAACAATTTGAAAGGAATTATCGACCCAACGATTAATAAATTACTTAAAGAATTTTCGGATATATTCATGAAAAATAAATGGGATGTAGGAAAAACACAGTTAATTAAACATAAGATAGTTACTAGAGGTAGCCCAGTGACAATTAATCCTAGATGTCAGCCGATTCATATTGCTCACAAAATACAAGACATGCTAAAAGACATGGAAGAAGCAGGAATTATAAAAAAAATGTGACTCGGTGTGGAATAGCCCATTGGTATGTGTGTTAAAAAAGAATAAATCAGATATTAGAATATGTTTGGATTTTCGGGCACTAAATGCAATTACGGAGAGACCTCGATTTCCAATACCAAATATTGAAGAGATGATGGATATCCTAAATGGAGCACAGATATTTAGCACTATCGATCTTGGTAATGCCTATTATCAAGTGGAATTAGAAGAGGAATCAAAAATAAAGACTGCATTTTCAACAAAAGATGGTCAATATTGTTTTAACCGAATGCCTTTTGGAATTGCAGCTGCCCCAGCAACTTTTCAAAAATTATTGACTCAAGTTTTGGGTGATCTTAATTGGAGAGAAGCAATTGTCTATTTAGACGATATCCTTATATTTGCAGACAATCAAATCGAACATAAAAAAAGACTAGAAAGAGTTTTTCAAAAGATTCAAGAAGCTGGTTTGAAAATAAGCTTAGAAAAATGTTGTTTTAACAAACTAGAAATAAAATTTTTGGGACACATTATAAATAAAAATGGTATTAAGACAGATTATGAAAAGATAAAAGCAATGCAAGAATATGAAAAACCAAAATGTATTAAACGTTTAAGAAGCTTTCTAGGCTTAACAAATTATTATCGAAAATTTGTTAAAGATTACGCCAAGTATGCAAGACCATTAGAAAGGTTATGTGGGTCTAACAAAGATAAACTTATATGGACTGAAGAATGTGAAACAAATTTCAACACTCTAAAGCAGTGATTCCCAAAAGGTGTGTCGCGACACACTGGTGTGTCACACAAGGGCTCTAAGTGTGTCGCAAAATTGTAAAAAAAATTATATAGTCTTAAGTCTTAAAAAAAATTCCAAAAGAAGATTTTCGTTACTAAGTAGGCCATTAACTTCTTTGTAATATAAATAAGATTTAAGTATAGAATATAAATAATAGAGAGAGGTTCAAAAACTATATTTTTTATGGTTAACTTGATATTAATTTTTTTAATGATAATTTATTTTGAACAATAATAATACTAAAAGGTTTCCTAAAACAAATTATGTGTCAAAGAAACTAAACAGTACATATGCATTGAATTTAGTTGTTTTTCTAATTCAAATAACACTACTTGGCACGTATTTAATGCATGACCCGATAACATTTCATAGTTAAAGTAAATTATTTTTAATAGACAGTAATAGTAGTAAATTTTATTGTTTAAAAGTGTTTCAATAAAAATATCCATGATGGACAAGTTTATAATTCGAAAAAGGTCAGCAAACGATGAAGTAGAGGAATTAAATATTGCAATTAATTCTGATAATTCGGCAACAGTAAATGCAATGCCAACATCAACTTCAAAAGATTGTTTCGAAAGCGATGCAAATAAATCCTCAAAAAAAGTTAGAGCTTGCCGAAAATATAATATATCTTATCTAAATATGGGATTTTCATACGTTGGTAGTGAGACATGCCCAATTCCAATTTGTGTTGTGTGCGATGAAAAGTTATCAAATGAATCAATGGTTCCAAATAAATTGGAACGGCATTTTCAATTAAGACATTCGCATTTAACTAACAAAACTTCGGATTATTTTCAGAGAATTTTGGACTCTAAAAAAATTCAAAGAAACGCATTTGTAAAAACAGTAAAAGTATCCGAAAAAGCTCAAGAGGCAAGTTATCTTATTGCGGAATTAATTGCAACAAAGAAGAAATCTCACCTTATAGCTGAGAGTCTTATTTTGCCCGCTTGTCAAATTATAGTTAAGACCATGATAGGAGAGGAGGCGGAAAAGGAAATTAAGAAAGTACCTCTTTCGAATAATACAATCAGTCGGAGAATTTTAACCATGTCAGATGATATTGAGCAACAGGTAATTGAAGAAATTACTTCAGGTAAAGTATTTGCCCTACAAGTAGACGAATCAACAGATATTAGCGGAAAAGCCCAACTTCTAGCATTCATAAGATTCGTATATAATGGAAGTATAATTAATCAGTTTTTTTGTTGTAAAGAATTAACTGAAACTACAACTGGTAAGGATATATTCAAAGTTATTAATGATTATCTGGGAAAATATGGAATTTCATGGAAATTGTGTAATAGTATTTGCACTGATGGTGCCCCATCTATGACAGGTTCCGTGAAGGGATTCTTAACGATTGCTAAGGGACAAAACCCACACATTATAACAACTCATTGCTTTTTACACCGAGAAGCATTGGTAGCGAAATGTATTGCCGATGATTTGAAAATAATACTTGATCAAGTAATAAAAATGATAAATTATATCAAGAGCAAGCCAAAAAACATACGCTTGTTTTCGAAATTGTGTGAATCGTTGGAAGCCAATCACTTGACATTGCTTATCCATACTGAAATTCGATGGCTTTCCAAAGGGAACATTCTGACACGGTTCTATGAACTGCGAAATGAAATTTTGATATTTTTCACAATGAATAACTATGAGTTCTGTGATTTATTAAGTGATGATATTTGGTGCTCAAAAGTTGCTTTTTTGACGGACATTTTTTTACATCTTAATCAATTAAATTCGAGTATGCAAGGAAAACAAGAAAATATTCTCAGTTCTACTGATAAATTAAATATTTTTAAGAGTAAACTAAATATGTGGAAGCGGCGGGTTTTGCAAGGTAACCTAGACATGTTTCCCTGCATATCAAAATCTTGTTTCAATTCCGAAGTTTTAACACTGATTACGGAAACATTAAATTTACTTGATCAGAAAATTGACCTTTACTTTCCATCACTTAACATTAATAGTTTTGATTGGGTGCGAAACCCTTTTAGCAGCAATTTGGATACAACAACATTTTCACTAGAAGAGGAAGAAGAAATTTTAGAAATGCAAAATGACCGAACTCTTCTAATGAAATTTAATGATGAAGATTTATGTAATTTTTGGGTCGGAATAGAAAAAGAAAGTCCAATATTGTCAAAAAAAGCTTTGAATGTGCTATTACCTTTTTCAAGTTCTTATTTATGCGAATTGGGTTTTTCAGCTTTAAATGAAATAAAAAACAAAAAACGAGAGAGGCTATTATCTGTTGAAGAAGAACTTAGAGTTGCTTTATCGAAGATTCGACCTCGAATAAAAAAGCTGTGTTCCGAACAACGTGCACATATCTCTCACTAATTTTGGCAAAATAAAATTTTGATGTTATGTTGTTGTGTATTATATTAATTTTAGTTCTGTATGATAATATTTCAGTTTATTTCGACCATTATTTTATTTAATTACGTGCAATTTGAAAGTTTCTTGAATTATTTATGTAAAAACATACAAAAAAAATATAAAACAAAAATAATATACTTATGTACTGTTGATATAAAAACAAAAAAAAGAACAGAAAAACTATTATTTAAAAATATTGAAATTTCTTAATTTTTTAATAATTTCTTTAATTATCTTATAAAAAATATTAATATTATTATTAAAAACAGTATATACAAAAAAACATATAAATTAAAAAGAAAGAATAAAAAAACAAAATAAAAAAAAAGAATAAAAAATTTTTTAGTTTTCACATATCGCTCTCATAAAAAATCCACTGTGTCACAGAAAGGGGTCAGTTTGAATACTGTGTCGCGCGAAAAATAAATTGGGAAACACTGATATACAGGTTTCAACCTTAAAAACATACAACTCCAAAAGTATTCATTCAGTGATTCGTTGTTTACCGCTATTTTTTCTAAGTACATTAAATAACAGGATAACTTTAAAATGGATTTCTCATAATTAAATAAATCCCTCAAATATTCAATAGAGGAATGTTTGAAAATTTTTAAAATATTTATGATTTGCTTATCAGTGTAAGTATCATGATTATTTATAAAATCTTCAACTGCATTGTTAAAAAATTTCGATGAAATTTCGGAATAGGTTGGACTTCTTTGCTATAAGTAACATTTTTATAAATATTGACAAAATAATAATAATGATACCAAATGATTTACACATTCATCAGTTTTACTCGTAGAAATCATTAGTAATAAATTTCTTAATAAATTTCTTAATAAATAAATTACTTTTGTTTTTATATTTATAAAAATTGAGTTAGCCAATCAAATATTATTATTATTATTATTATTATTATTATTATTATTATTATTATTATTATTATTATTATTAATATTAATATTATTATTATTATTATTATTATTATTATTATTATTATTATTATTATTATTATTATTATTATTATTATTATTATTATTATTATTAGAGAGCAGTAGCTGCATGCTGACTGCAGACTACTATGTAGCTACGTGCTCACTGTAGACTACATTATTATTAAAGAGCAGTATGCATGCTGACTGCTTGTATACCAAATATATAAAAACAATCACAAAATTTACAAATAATATCCTTTCTATGCTGAAACATTTTCGATAATTAATTAAATATAATGTTTAAGCATAGAACTATAACGAGTTTTCAATAAAATATATATAAAGAATACAAAAACATTTTTTAAAAAAGATATATTAATCTGATAAAACAATATCATCAATGTCTGTTAAATCAACATTGTTTATAGGGCTGTCTGGATCATCGAAAGATGGGCTTTCTCCACCAAAAAGCGGTCCAATCTCCTCAGGATTAAAAACTTGGCCACCAATCTCCTCATGATTTAATACTTGGCCAGCATCTGTTTCCTCAAATCCTAAATAATGCCCATATGCCAGACTGGAATTTTTCCCCACCCAAAACCGCTTGTCGTCGTTGTTTGACAATGCGATTTTATTGTTTTTAAATGTAAACAATTGATGGTTCCGCGTCCCTATCCTACTTTGTGGTACAGAAAATACTACGTTGTTATTGTAGCATTCTAAATATGATTCGTGCTTAATTTCTGTACCTATTAACCTGACTCCTTTTGCTTTCAAATGATCTTTAGCCCCTAACAAACTATAGCACTTGGGTCTTAAGAAAACCCATTCCTTATACCCTAGACCTTTACTTTCATCTTTAAATTTACCTATCACAGAATCAAGGTTTCTAGAGTATAAGGGATGTGCCGGGTCATAGTTGGAAGTGTCTAAAAGATTGTCACGAATCATTGCCGGCAAAAGAGTGTCAAGCTTACAGTGCCTAACCTCAAGAAAAAAGGAGTCAGTATCGCCGGCAACGATATTAATATCACAGTTAAATTCATTTCTATATTTGGCCAATTCGATATACTGTAACTGGTACATCCTCAGTTTAGACAGGTCTAGCACAGATTGACCAATGTAGCTAGGCCTGTCTAAACATATAGAATCCTTATACAGATGTGCAGCAATCAGGTCATCAGCAATTTTAATTGATTTCCTGAAAGTCGGCTTTGAAGCATATACAATCATCTTTTCAGCTGAATTGCATAGCCTCAAATTCATCCGTTTTTTAAGGTTTTCCACGGATTTCCCATACAGACTATTATTAAATAATTTGTATAAATCTCTATGCAGCTCGCATGTTGAATTTGAGCGCAAATTTGTATTAGTTGATATGTATTCTTTAAAAATGGGTGCATGTTTAAATTTAATTGCCCTATGTACATTTTTAATTAAAGCCCCCAATTCAATATACAATTTGAGAAGTCGCCAATGAAGAACATGGTTCTTCTTCGGCCAATGCGTGAGCATTAACTTCTCAACTTTCGAATCTGGCGGGCACATTTTTTCCGGAGCAATCGGAAAATCATTCAAATAATCATGCACGCAATCAGGGATATCAATATCAACCTCCATAGTATACCCATATGGAAGGTTATCGATATCAGCATTCTTACATTCATACAAGACAGAATCAAGGTCATCATACACCCATTCAAAATCAGCATACGGAAGATTTTGGCTTAAGGCCCAACCATACAAGTTATTTATGTCTATATACAAGAGTTCTGTGTCTTCAGAACTTGCAACATAATGTTTGTTAACAAATGTTAACCCACCCCGTATCCCTCCTTCATAGAAATTAAACATTTCCATGTCCTGTAAAAGTTCAATGGGTTCCTTTAATGTCATAAGCGCTGAGGCCCATGACATACCGGGAATGCCATAAAAATTTAGAGGCTCAAGACCATTGTATGCAATGGCCTTTTCACGGAATTGTGTAAAATAATCTGCGAGGAGAAACACGTCAAGTTTAAGGTATGTTAACATATAGTCTAACATATTGTTACAATTTTGTTGAGTCCAAATAACTTGGGCTAATTCATATTCATCATTAGACACAGAATCCCAAATAGGAGGTAGTTCAAGAGTTGATTCCAGGACCTCAAGAGATGTAGCGAAGTCATAAGGGAAGATACCTTTTGCTCGAACAATTGCGCCATCAAAAACAGAAGAAGTTAAAGGCAGATCGGAAAGAGTCTTAACAGCTTTTGCAAGTGATGAATTAACAAACTGCATGCTGTCAATAAAACGAACAGGCAATTTGTTAATGTACGCGATGAGAGAGATAAATTTTTCCGTAGTGGTTGGAATAATATTCAATTCCCAAGATGGAAAATTACTCAAACCATACTTCAAAATATGATGGAGATCGTATCCCCTCAAATTGTGAAAAACAACTGGTAACTGTCTCTGAATTCTGCGAGACACATTACATTTCCTACAGGCAGCACCAAGATACTTACCTGTGAAGTGACAATGGTCCCTAACTCTATCTCTAATAAATTTTTTACAAAGATAGCAGGTCCTGGAATCAAAGAAAGCACGATCTTCAGCGAAAGACAAGGTTTGCATAGGTTTATTACAGTTAATTTCGTAATATGGCAGGACAATTGTGACAGCAATTTCCTCCACCTTATGCAAGAAAGACAGCACGCAATCCTCACCAACAAACTCATAATAAAATTTAGTTTTGTTATAATTATTAATTAGTAACATGCCTGCTGTTATCGGCATATGTTTCTGATGGTGTGTGATATCCTCAGGTAAAATCGACTCAAAATCTGCATATATTACGAATGGCGGGGTTACTGTTTTTGCGTAGTTTGAAAATATTAAATTTTTCTCTTTAGGTAATGTATATAAAGTAGAACCTATTTGATTCTTACGGCATAGGTCTACATGGATATCATAAGCGCTCCTATGTCTGAAGCCATTAAGGCAATGTGGGCACCAGTTGACGCGAATCCAAAGGTGACAGGAGCTATTTGGGTGTGAATTCATTAGTTTTTGAAGATCAAAAACTGCGGTGTAATGAAAATTATCACCGTCTTCTAATAAAAGTAAATATATTGGTTCACCACCTATGACCTTAGATCGGTGAATAATGTCTAACTGGGGGTGATGAGGAATATAATCATCATCATTGCTGACAGGTTTAGCTGGCTTATTTCTATATATTAAAACATTAATCGCTAAGTTAAGTTCACGGTTTTTGCGTTCGAATTTTGGGATGTTACTTAATCTCATAGGGCAATCACTAATGGGGTCAAAATTAATTTCATCCAAATAATTTTGGTAAGCACTAACTCGATGTTTATTTCTGCGTATAACATCACGCTTTAAGAGGGCTAGAACGCTGTATATAAAACACATATCATCTGTGTTCTTAATATTAACAATGGCTTTTTTAGACTTTAAAGCCGCTGGGGTGGGGATATAACTATGTCCAGCTAACCTATTCATAATCTTATACTTATTTATTATAAAGTCGATTTCTTTAATTTTAACAACCCGCCATCCGCTACCTAAATATGTAAATTTTTCTATCTTATTATTTAATTTAGTGATGCCATTTATTAAAAAGTTTTCCGTAAAAACTTCGGCGTTATTAGAAAAGAAATTATCCTTTAATTCGCCGTCTTTCTCAAATTGAATCAGAACCGTGAACTGAATTTTAACGGGCCCCATACCGTTCATTTCTGATATTAATTTTTGAATAATTTTTGGTGTTATGGATATTTGTACTAAGGCGTCTTTCTCCACGTCAAACCTTAGATTTTTTCTAGCCCCCTTAAAATCTAATTCTATTTCTGGCTCGTTGTCTATATCAACTGAACCACCTATTTGATTATTATTTAATATATTATTTAGAATATTATCTATTTCATCACCACCATCAATAACTTTAACAATTTTAGATGGAACACAAGACACAGGAGTAACAGCAGGCCGTTTTTTATTTACATTATTATTTACATTATTAATTACATTATTAATTACATTTTGTGCTGTGCTATTCACATTTTTATTTTTGATATGTTCGGTATTTTGTGTTGTGCTATTCACATTTTTGATATGTTCGGTATTTTGTGTTGTGCTATTCACATTTTTATTTATAGTTTTGATATTTTGTGCTGTATTATTTATAGTTTGTGCTGTATTATTTTTATTTAACTTATTAAAAAGTTTCTTTTATTTGATGGAAATTGGTTTAAATGATTAGAATGACTATTATAAAAATCACTATATTTTATAGGTTGGGAAGTCTGGCATATTGGGCATAAATAGTATTTGATTCCATAGAATTTATGCCCATAGTATTTTCTCATATTTTTGTGACATACTTTAGTATGCCCAGTCGAAGAAACACAATAACGAGGATATAATTTACCTATTAATAAATTTATTTAATAATTATCTAAATATTGTTGTAATATCTTTATTATCAATTGTTAGTAGTTATTCAGTTTTATTAGACAATAAAACGGGATAACTATTAACAATTATTAATAAAGGGTATATTATTAGATCAAAACTAACAAAGACGTGGAAATTTAAAAGTATTATTATTATTATTATTAATTTAAAGTTATTATAAGAGAGATGTAGTTGCAAACTACTAGTAGAAATTATGGGTCAATTATTATAAGAGAGATGTAGTTGTAAACTACTAGTAGAAATTATGGGTCAATTATTATTATTATTATTATTAATTTAAAGTTATTATAAGAGAGATGTAGTTGCAAACTACTAGTAGAAATTATGGGTCAATTATTATTATTATTATTATTATTATTATTATTATTATTATTATTATTATTATATTAAAGAGCAGTAGCTGCATGCTGACTGCAGACTACTATGTAGCTACATGCTTACTGTAGACTACATTATTATTATTATTATTATTATTAATATTATTAGAGCGCAGTAGCTGCATGCTGACTGCAGACTACTATGTAGCTACGTGCTCACTGTAGACTACATTATTATTATTATTATTATTATTATTATTATTATTATTATTATTATTATTATTAATATTATAAGTATTTTAACTATTGTAGATGCACATAGCAAACTACAAGGTTTTATTTTATAACTATAATTTTAAATATTTTCACAATAATTTCATTATATTTCAAAAAAGTAGTATTTACTTCATATAATCATTTTCTTCATAAATTTCATCATTTTCATCATAATTTTAGGCATAATTCTTCATAATTTTGGTTATAAATCATTTTCATTCATAAATTCATAAATCATTTTTTCATCATAAATCATTATTTTGGTCATAAATCATAATTTGGGCATAAATCATTTTCTTCTTAATTTGGGCATAAATCATTTTCATCATTATTTTGGTCATAAATCATAATTTTCATTATAAATCATTTTCTTCTTAATTTTCATCATAAATCATTTTCTTCTTAATTTAGGCATATAGCATTTTCTTCATAAATCATTTTCTTATTAATTCGGTATAAATCATTTTCTTCATAAATTCATCATAAATTCGTTATAAATTAATTACAAAAGTTTTAAGAAATAAATGAAATTAATATGAAAATATTTAAAAATTCCTTATAAATTTTAAAAGCATATAAAAAAATATATTAAAATAAATAAATCTAACATAACGAATCCATATCGGAATCATCTTCAGACAGGCATAAATCATTTTCTTCTTCTTCAGACAGGCTTTCATCTTCAGAGATGTTTTTAATAATTTCTTCGTCGACATTGAAAATTGAAACATTTTCTAAAATGAAAAAAAAAAAAAATTAATTTAATAAAATGAAAAAATATTTAAATTTACTTTTTCTTTGACAACATTGATTGCCCATCATTAACTGGGGCATTCATTTCGTCGTCAATATCGACATTGAAAATTGAAACATTTTCTAAAATGAAAAAAATTAATTTAATAAAATGAAAAATATTTAAATTTACTTTTTTCTTTGACATCATTGTTTTGCCCATCATTAACTGGGGCATTCATTTCTCCCATAAAAACTATATCATCGTCCTCATCATCGCTAATGATGATAGGTTCTAAAGAAAATAATAATAAAAATTAAAATAATAATAATAAATTTACCGAATATATTATCCAGATTCAGAATATCTTCGTTTTTCTGTGACTTCAAACCAATCTACTATATCTAAATAAAATAAAATAAAATAAAATAAAATAAAATAAAATAAATTACCACTCGTCAAGAGTCCTCTCAAGATGCGATTATTATTATGTTTGCCATTTTGAATAGATTTTTAAAAATTTTGAAATAATTGTGACAAATTTTAGATTTGTCAATGTTTATAAAGAGAATGAATATTTTCCTGTCCCAACCAATGAGAATATAGACACACATACATTTACACTGAATATTTTACTAACTCAACCAATCACACGCATGCATGTATGTAACATAAATCATTCAGAAAAACATGTGACTGCCTTGTTAGTCATGCCTTTGTTAACTTGCACTGTGCATGCATCAGGCAAATGTGTTCTTTATGTAGAATAATAATATTTATGCAAATAATAATAAAATTAATTAAAAAATAATAATATTTTTCAAAATAATAATATTTTTCAAAATAATAATATTTTTTCAAAATAATAATATTAAATAACCACAACAATAAAAGGAAAGGATACATTTATTAAAAATCATCAAATTTTTGTACAATAAACCAGCTAAACAATGTTGACGGGAATGTTGGGTCAAGGATTTTGAAACATAGTTTTATTATACACAATAGGTTTCCCCATGTTTGTAGTTTTGATATCAACAAAGCAGGGTAATAAAAACCCATAGGATCGAACACGAATATATTACCAGGTTTCACATATATAGCTATCCAATGTTCTCCACCAAGATGAGACGATTGAGTATTGACGATTATTGCTTGATTATTGCTCAAATATGGAATTTTATCAAGAGAAAAAACTCCAACAAATTCATTTCCCAATATTGTTTTCCGATTTTATTGACCTGAACAGAACTATTTAAATAAATCCAGAGTGATAAAAAACAACTTACTCCATGATAACTTTTTATGTTTCTGTATACATTTATATACCAACACAGTTCTATTTGCAGTATTTGAACTTCATTTTCAAATACTCCATATATTATAACATGTACTGGTTCAGTAATAGCTCTTGCAAAACTTTATATCCAGTCGTAAATTTCCATTTGAGGTAATTGACTTTGATTTTTAAATCAAAAATCAGGGGCTCTAAAAACAAATGTAAAAATGGGTATTTGCTTTTTAAAATCTTCTAGAGTTATTCCGCAATTCAAATTTTTATCTAAATAACTCAGATTTCTAACAATACTATGCATATATGTCGCGCAGTAATTATCATTCTCGAAATCTTGAATATTATTTTCTCTTATAATCAGTATTTTTCGACAAAGTCAATGATGTAACACAAAGTTTTTGAAAATCGAGCTGGATGCAGTTAGATGATCCATTATATTGTGCTTCACTTTGAAATGTTATCAGAATAAAATTAGGCTTCTCTGTCACCAAATATTGTTCTTTATAGAATGATGAAGCACCTTTAGCAATAGCAAATGTACAATTTCCTTTGTTTTTAATGGATAAATTGCATGTTTGAATTAGACCCAATTGATGACCAGTAATACTGAAGGTTCTACTCGAACTCTTCTCACCAATAATTTTGCATCAACAGTAATTGACATATTGGTGCAGTAGTTGCACTAGTAAGAGATAATGCAGAATCAGACCTTTTCAGTCTAATATGTACATAACTCCCGGTAGTAAATATTTCGGTTGATCCATAAAATCAAGTTGTAATGATGAGCACATGGTGAAAACCTTTGAGCCCTTTACCCACTTTTTTCTTCATCATCTGCTGCTGCATAGCCCATAGGAGTAAGACATGTATTTTTAGTATCGGAATTGTAATTTAAAATAGTTTCTATTAATGCCTGTGAATGAATGTATTATTTTCCGCCCTCAATCTTGATATTATTAAATCCCAACACGGCATCTTTAAACAGAGTTGAAACAGGAAATTGTTCGGTATTACAACTGCATTGGCATCCAAAACTTTTCTATATTATCTACAACCTTAATCTGAACAGTCAATAAAGTATCGTTCAAATCTAAATATTCGGTTGCGAACCATTAATATAAAAACTCGATATCATTTATTACTATCGGTAATTGATTCATAGGAAAAACTTCCTCAAATGCCCCAAATTATTACAGCCCTGGGGCGACGGTCTATCAAATATACATAATTCAGATTACCACAAATCATTTTGCAAATATAGTTCCATGTACTTTCATTCGTTTGTTTATACGTGATATTCCAGGGTCTTTTACGTTTGGAGCTGGAGCTGGCGCTGGAGGTTTTTCTTTTGAAACATACCTGCAACCCCGGGTAAAACTTTCCCTAATTATGCCTAAAGCATTTGTTTTAGAGATGGTAATATTTTCTGTTCATTCATAATAAATTATTTGCAGTTTTCATACCAAAATACCAATACGTTTAGAATAGGCAAGGCAAATCTACACAATTGTTCTCAACCACCTGATCCGTACTGTTTACCAATAAAATATGGTAATTCGCTAACCAATGGCTACCACTATACATACTAATATATCAGAAATTAGCCATTTATTTTACGAAAATGTAATGTCCAAATGAGTTTTTGAACCTTTTGGAAAGTTTATAAGTTTTCCACTATCATCACGAATATTTATTCTATATTGTTTATACATGAACTGGCTATTGGTAAATTACATGGGATTATCGATATTTATTTGACAAACTTCATCATGTTCATATTTTCCAATCCATACCGATTTCAAAAGAGAAAACACTGGAATAACCAACAATTATGTGGTTCGATAATTTAGTATATAGGAACATTGTTGCAGATGTATAGTTTCTTTGTTTGGTATACCAGTCGATTTTTCTCGATATTTTTGGCCTATTCTAATCCACAGTGAATTGCCAAATTGTCAGATCAAATGTAACATTCGCCAAATATACTCATCAACTGCAAGGTAAAATCAAATCTTCACAATTCCAAATTTTTAAATTGTGTGAACTAATTGAAATTAAATATTTAGTAATCTCAAGTTACAAAATATAATCATCAGCAAAGGTAAATGATTCTTGCAACTTCATCATTATACGACACAGATATTTTTGATTTTTCTCTTCATTACACTGTTTGCTTCAAATAGATTTAAAACCTCCGTAATAAATACTCGAGGTTCCGTAACAATATTTTTCAACTTATTGGCAACACATTCGTTTGGCATCTTCACTAGTTTTCGAATGTTATTGAAAGGGTTTTAAAATCACAAACTGATATTTAATCCATCCTTGTAAAACATCATTAGCAATGGAACTAATATTTGTTGGGACGATGATATGTTATCATAATTACTGATAAACAAAGTAACCGCTAATCGTTTTTAACAATATTCCTTTTTGAAATCAATCTTTACATTGACTATAAAATGCGGAATGTGTATACACGAATGTTAAAAAAATCTTGAGTGCAAATTCCCAATCCCATTTAAAAAATCGGATTCTGGAGATGACCATGAATTACTGGCTTGATTGTTGGATGAATAATGGGCAAACTATTGCTCGGCAAAATTAGTATAAAAATTCACCTTTATAGGTCTTTTGCTGAATCCATGGACGGGTTTTTATAAACCATGCCATTTGACATAGGATGTGGTTATCCTTGCCGACCGTTTTAGTTTTCAATATTTTTTGAATTCTAAATACTTTGGGGGGAGGAATGACTTGTAATTCCTGCTCATAAATTTCCCTTGTACAATATATTATTATCATTGTCTTTGATGCATCATCCTTACAGGATTCTGTTATAGTATTATTTTTGAAATTACAAAGACTCATCACTCCAATTTGTATCAAAATTTTCAATAAATGGTGAGTGCCTGATTTTACTAATCTACATGGTCCGAGTTATATGTAGGTTTTGCAATTTTTAAGATCTCTTAGAAGGTCAATGAGTTTTTGATGTAATATCAAACAAGGTCTCAATCCATCAGTCTCGATGTGATGAATGATTATAAATGTTTTATTTTGTTAAAAGCATTTACCCATTTTTATACCTTGATGCACGAACAATGTTCTTAATATCTATCTCTCAATGTTCGATAAATATTTTCAACATGGGCAGCTTTGTATGAGCATGTACCGAATAGTGATGTTATTCAGGTTTATCGAGGATTTGCTTAACTTGGCTATTGTAGAACTCCTTTACCTAAAATAATATTAATAAAATAATATAATAATAATAATAATAATAATAATAATAATAATAATAAAAAATTAATAAGCATAATAATAATAACTAATAATAATAATAAAATACCTAATCTTGCTTTGCAAGTTCATTAGGATGTCCCTCTTAAATAAAATATAATTGCCTTGGACATTTCTTCTGCAAGATTTGCTTGACGGGATTGTCGTGAAACCTTGCTGTTATACATTATACATGTTAAAACCTCATATTCATTCCCATAGTTAATTTTCGAATAAAGGTATCATCTCCATCAAAATCCATTTGCCACAAATCATCAATACCAAAAATGTTTTATACGCTCTTGTTGAAATTTTCCGCAATTGGTTTGCTTCAAACCTTACGCAAGCTGACTGATAACCACTTCTGGGTTTCTTGTTCGAATTCGGAACTCTTTGTCTTTAATTTTGCCACTCCACCGAAACCGGCTTCGTCTTCTGGGTTCGTCCAAATCTCTCTTCCATTACAACAAGAAATCTTAAAATTAAATTAATTCGGGCCAATTGAAGGATTAGCACCCATGTTATGTTTGTGTAAACTCCACTAAAAGATCATGACAGAGGTATAATGCACCAATAAATCCACCTTGGTGTTTATATATAATTTTCCTCATTTTGTTACGATTTTTAGTATTTACTAAAGATAACAATGGTGTCCTATGTTTGGTCAATAAATGCTTTTTGAATTTATGATTTTAATTTTGGCCTTTGACTACTTAAGTATAATACTTGAGTAAATCATCGACAACCAAAAGTTGGGGACAGTTGCAATATATTAATTCTTTATACTCGGGGCCCTTAACAATGCATTAAAAAAATGGAAAACTGCGA
>CAUHTR010001009.1:0-93657 GCA_959609185.1 Schmidtea polychroa | reverse complement strand
AATTTTTAAAACATTCGACAATTTTCTTCAATATTTTGGGTGCGCGGACTACCGATATAACGTCTGTATCCAAGCCTGTCTCTTTTTATGTTTCCCCAAATCCATTGATAATTTTCGTTAATGAATTTGTCGTTAAGGTCTTACAACCTTGCGTAATTAATTAATTCTTCCTACGAAATAAGAAATCTTTGGATATAAATTCAAGTTTTATGATTATCAAATTAATTCGAAATAATGTTGGGCCAAATTAACTTTTGATAAAACATAACATTAATTGTGAGAATTTTGAAGAAATAGGTCAGTAACACAACACGAAAAACATAGCCTTAAGTCTAGTTAAACTCAAACACGATGAAAACACCAAACAAACAGTTAAATATTGAGAAAACAGACACAAAAATCACAAACATTAAAATAATATTAAAATAGTAACATATGAAAGATTTTCAGCAAGAACTATAATAATAAAAATAACAAGGATATAACAAATTCAAAGAAAAGGCGAAAATAAGAAAAAGATAAAAATAAAAAACAATTTAAAAAATAGAATAGGAAATGGAAAAAATTAATTTATAATTGATTAAATTATCAAAAAGGAAACAAAATTAAATAAAAGCTGCGAAATCTAACTTAGAGTCGCAAATAGTAAATATTAAATAAATTATAAAATTTTAAAAATTAATTGAATAAAAAGTAATAAAAATGCTTTTAAAAATGATTAAAATTACGCCAAAAATAAATTGATTAAAAATATTTGAATTTTTTTAAATACAGGTATAAATACTGATGCTATTCTAATATTTTAGTTGAAAATTCATGCACTATAATTTTTATTGTGAATCATTGGTGAATTTCGTAATTTTATGTAATTCTATATAATTCTGTGTAATTTCACAAAACTCTATGTAATTTTATTGCATTTTATTAAAAATTCTAAGCCTTTATTTTGATATCTTGGTAGGTTAAAAAAATTTTGATTTTCAAGGAATTTATGCATCGAAAATATACGCGCCTGTAGCCCAATACACATTACCCATAAGATGAAAAAATCTATCGCCCCACATACACGAGGGATGAATAACTACAATATTGATAATTTATAAACAAATTATTAAATCTATAAATTTTTAAATTATAAATAACAATTTCCAACGTTGCAAACAATGTTCGGCTAAAAAAAATTAGGAAAAAGACATCATATAGGCGTAAATCATGTCCGGAAAAACCACCACTATGTACAGGATGTTCTGAGTCATTTCATTCCTAAATGATATGTTTATAAAATAAGAACTATGGATTTTATTTTACTAAATATTGGATTTTGTATTATGTTATAAATAGTTTTAAGCTTCTATTTTATAATGAATGAAATAATAATTTACTTGTGTTATTCTAACTTGTTTGGTAAAAACTTATTCACTTTGAAACCTGACGACCGTAACCGAATCTTGGTTATAAAAACAATTTTTATATCCATCAAGAAAGTTTAAGTTACCTTTGTCGCGACGGCTTTAGCCGTCATTTGTTCTAGATACAGAAAAAATGTTCTGATAAGAAATTACAGTTATAGCCGCCGAGAGTTTTCCTAGAAAAACTGTAGATATGTGTAATAGTTTTCAATTTCAAATATGATACTTATGTTTAATTTCTTATAAAAATTTTAAAAAAGTATTTCTGGGCACGATCTTGTAGAAATAAGTGTGCGGCAACGTGTTAAATAATTATTTTCAAAAAAATAATCAAAAATAATTTTTAAGACATTTCTTTAAAATTATTAAATTTTTTAAATAATTATTTTAATTATTTTTTAGCATAACTTTTATTCAATATACATCAACATATAAAACTCAATTAAAAACATTTAACACACACGTATTCACCGCATTCTGCACATAGATTTTCGGATTAAAAGTTCTTATCAATAATGCTTCACATATCACACGCTCAAAACAATTATCAAAATTTTTTGATAAGATTTTAAAATCAGACATTCCTAATTCTTTCATACAACCTTTATTATGGTCCTTATTATTGGACACTCCCTTCGGTCGACAATGTTCTTATACTCGAGTACAGAGATGACGGGAAGTCTCTCTAATGAATGTGGCATTACACCCATTACGTGTAAATTGATAAACGAGATCCGAACACAATCCAACTGGAGTTTGAGATTTACTAACAAACATACTACATACTTTGCACGATTTCGAAACAATTCTATAATAAGATGTTTCAAGGAGTGGAGCAGAGCCGGATCTATGGGGGGTGCAAAGGATGCGATGCACCCGGGCCCCCTCTCAAAAGGGCCCCGCCAAACACTTTTATCTTTCCACTTTTTTTTATTTATATTTTTAAAAAAATTGCACTCATTTTACATTTTTTATAATTTTTTTTTGACAAAATATAAAAAAAAGATAAAATTATTTTTCCAAAAAAGACATTACTTTTTTTCGAAAATGGTTGTTGTAATATTTCTGCAGCTGTATGAAAATATAGCAAAGAAAATTCTTCGATTCAATGTTTAATGGGTAGGGAAATTTTTAAATTAGATCTAGCATCACTGTTTGTTGCAAATACGTCAAAATTAAATTATTCCGCCATTTTCAAACAGCAAAAATCAAAAATGTAAATGTGCGTCTGTTTTTTTTACTAAAAATAATTAATTTAAAAAGTGATTTATATTAAAATTATAAAATTACTTGTATTTTTTTAAATATTTGTGCAAAACTACTAACGTTTATTTGATTTGTATTTTTTATATGTACATAAATATTTGTTTTTGAATAGAAGTTTTATATTAATATATTATTTTGTTTGACAACAGCCACAATGTAAGTGTGACCTTTTTTTTCTAGAAGAAATAATTAATTTAAAAACAATATTGGTATATTTCTTTTTAGAAAATTGTTTCCGAACAATGGATATCAATTTTATATATCAATATATATGAAGATTTTAAAATATATTGTAAATGATCCATTTATCTACATTTATCTACTTTAACTGAAAACTGTCAAATTACTGAAAAACTACTAAAAAATATACATTTATTTTTGAATAATTTTTGAATAGACTTCTTATATTTTATAAACAACAACCAAAATGTAAGTGTTTCTTTTTTATTAGAAATAATTTATGTATTTAAAATTTTATATATATAAATTATATATATATTTATATTTATATTTATATTTATACATATTTATATTAAAACTATAAAAATATTTATACATATTTCTTTTTTTAGAAAATATCCCTGGAAAACTACTAATGTATATTAGATTTATAGATATACTAATTTTTGAATAAATTTTGAATAGTAATTTTAAATTATTTTGCAAACAACCAAAATGTAAGTGTGAGCCTTTTTTACTAGAAATAATGAATTTAAAATATTATTATTTTTCTTTTTAGAAAATTTGTTTTAGCATTGGGATATCAATTTTATATATCAATATATGTGAAGATTTTAAAATATATTCTAAATGATCCATTGTGAGCCTTTTTTACTAGGACTAGGACTATTATAAAATAATTTAAAATTATTTATATTTTACAATCTAAACAACAAAATTATGAAAAGGACTTACTTGTCAGGAGCAGAGAAACGGAAAATATCAGAACGCAAACAAATCGAAGACAAAAAGCAGCGTTTCAGTTTGAAATCGTGGTGTCAAAAAGTTTAGTTCAAGAACCACAATCAAATTCGGTTCCAGTAAGAAACGATGAAACAGAAACTCAAAATATTATATCTGTGGATGAATATGAAAATAACAATCATACCATAATAGATTTACCGTCACCGATTAGTATTTCTATTGAAAAAAACAAAAATCCTACCACAAACGATTTGGCGACTAGTACCGTGAATGATTATTTGTCAGACAATGAACTTCTGGTATCTCCATATGAAGGCAATAATAATAATGTTAGTTTAGATGTAAATACGTTTAGTACTGATCCGAATGATTGGGCATTTCCGACATCTTCTGTTTTTAGATCTGCCGTTATTAAGTTAGGCCCAAAACAGATAAGTCTTAAAAACTTTCCAAAGAGTAGTAATGGAAGATCATTTTCCAGTCATTATAAATTATCAGATATTATCCAAAAGCATGAAACTGGAAGTTTTCATATAAATTGTTTCCTGAAATGGAAAAAATTAGAAGATAATTTAAAAAATGATAGCACAATTGATCAGCTTCTGATTTCATCAATAAATAAGAGGAAACAAGAACTTATTCAGATTCAAAGCAGAATTTTAGATGCTATTATCTTTTTGGCCGAACATAATTTAGCTTTTAGAGGTACTAGCGAAAACATTGGAAGTCCGAAAAATGGTAATTTTTTAGGTTTAATTGAATTTTTAGCCAAATATGATACGATACTGAACGATCATCTTGAAAAAATTAAATCTAAAAAAATACATATCCACTACCTTTCTAAGACTATTCAAAATCAGTTTATTGTATTACTGGCTAATGAGATATCTAAAAAAATAATTTCAAAAGTCAAAGAGTCCAAATATTTAAGTATTCAAGTAGATTGTACGCCTGATATATCCCATAAGGAACAAACTACATTAATTTTAAGATACGTTTTTCAGGATCTCGAAGCAAAACAGTATAAAATAAATGAAAGTTTTTTATGTTTTCTAGAGGCTTCTGACACAACAGGAGAAGGACTAACTAAACTAATATTATGTGAGCTCGAAAGAAATGGTATTGAAATTCAAAATTGCAGAGGACAAGCTTATGATAATGGTGCAAACATGAAAGGCAAATACAAAGGAGTCCAAGCAAGAATATGTGATTTAAATCATCTTGCGTTATATGTTCCTTGTTTAGCCCATAACTTTAATTTGCTTTTATGCGATGCTGCTTCATCCTCTCTACAGTGTAAGAACTTATTTGGAAATTTACAACGTCTTTATACACTGTTTGCTTCATCCACTAAAAGTTGGGAAATTTTAATATAATACGTACATATAACATTAAAACCTTTGAGTGAAACTCGTTGGGAGGCCAGAACAGAGTCAGTAAAACCTGTAGTATCTCAATTGCCGCTAATACGTGAAGCTTTAGAAGAACTAGCAGCAACATCAAATGATTCAAAAACAGTTTCAGAAGCCAATGCTATACTAGATTATATCGTAACAATGCCATTTCTTGTATCATTAATTGTATGGAAAAATATTCTAATTGATATCAATAAAATAATTAAAATGCTACAAGCAGAAGCAGTAGTTCTGAGTGCAGCTATTGGTTTGGTTGATGCAGTGTTAATAAAACTACAAAACTACCGTTCATCACTTTTCGAGGAAGCTGTTAAAGAAGCTCAAATCATTGCAGAAACACTAAATGTTTCAACAGATTTTCCGGTGATTCGATTGCGCAAAAGGAAACGGTTATTTGATGAAATTTGTAGCGATGAAATGCCAGCTGATCCAGTTTTAAATTTTAAGATTTCATTTTTTCTTCCATTAATAGACATAATTTCATATGAATTAGAAAGCAGATTTGCTGATGCAAAAGCAATTTGCAGCAAATTTAATTTTTTACTTAATTTAAAAAATATATCAGACGTGCAATTACAAGATTCTTGTAAAGAATTTATATCATTTTATACTGGAGATGTATCCACTGATTTAATTTCGGAATTTTTTTTGATAAAAACTTTTATTCCAGCAGAATTCGACAGCAAAAATCTTTTGGATGTTTTAAATTTTTTAACACCACAATATTCTGATATATTTCCTAATTTTATAATTGCGTTGCGTATATTTTTAACCTTTTCTGTAACTGTTGCTAGCGCAGAGAGATCATTCAGTAAGTTGAAGCTAATTAAAACTTACCTTCGTTCTACTATGGCTCAAGAAAGATTATCGTCATTGGCGTTATTGTCGATCGAAGTAGATGAAGCAAAATCAATAAATTTTAGTCAATTGATATCTGTTTTTGCGGAAGAAAAGGCAAGGAGGCTTAAATAAGAGTTATGTTTTTCGTATTTTTATTTTGGATTTTTATCTTAAATAAATTTCTATACTATTTACAAAAGTTCAACAAGTTGCAAATGAATTTTAAGTGCAATTTTTTTTTATGTTTTTTTTTCGTTATATATTTTTTTGTTTAATTATATTAATATAAATAAATAATTATTTTTTCTCTTAAAAGCTAATTATATTTAAAAAAAATCAAGTATTTTTTAATAGCTGTGAATAATAAAAGTAAATAAATAAATCATGTTATTGTATTAATTAAAACTTATTGTTATTTTATTTTATTAGAAGAATAATTTTTTAATGAATGGAAGAGGGCCCCAAAATCAAAATCGCTTCTTGCACCTGGGCCCCCAAGTGGCTAGATCCGGCGCTGGAGTGGAGCATTCATTTGTCGACTCTAATCCTAGACGCTTCAATCAACACGATTTCCTCGAATCCAAGCAGCTGTCTTTGAAATCGCTTTTCGTAACTATACCTCTATTTTTTCTTAATCATAATTTAAATTTTGCTTCGTTACTGTTTTCTATTCTTTATAGTGTTGATTAATGATTCCAATAGTGGAAATAATCAGGAAACTGAAGGATCCACTGAAAGTTATTTTGATTTGCTGACACTGTGTTGTTTTCATAAACAATCCTGCTGAACCTATCAATCAAAGTTGACCTTTAGGTTATTTAATTTTATGCACTTTTAAATTTTTATAGTTTTTAATCATTTGTATTAGGTAAATTATTTTTAATTTTAATTTACTGTATGTTGATTTCATACCTCATGTTATTTCCTTCAAATCTTATATTTTTCTTTTTTTTTAAAAATTCATAAATATTTATATCAAATTCACTTGAAAAAGACAGTGCCGAAAATTCGTACAAATCAAAAAAAATCGATGTATTTATTGATTCATAGTCAAGCTTTTTTTAATAAATACAATGGAAAAGAAATGCAATTCTTTAGGTCACGCTGGAATTTAAATGCTCTTTCAGAATTCGGGTCATTATTAATAAAATGATTTTCTTATGAGTTGCAAATTTTTTTTTGAAGACCTACTCGAATTATTTTTGCGGTGAGTGTGACAGGTTCACTGTCTTCTACAATTTTCTTTTTGAATAAATTTTAACATTTAAATTTGAAATAATTTTTAATTTAATTATACTATTTTAATTTTAATTAATCCTCAAAGACTTTGAAAGGACTAATAATTTTTTTGTTATCCAACACAATAGAAACTGGTTTGTTAATTACATTTTTTGCGAATAATTTTCTAGAGACCTCATTACGCAAAATTTATTTGCCATTAATTTTTATCGTTTCCCCAAAATATTTTATTTCATTTTTAAATTAATTAATGTTATATAAAACTAACAACATGATCTTCAATAAATTGTAAAATAATTAAACAGGGAGCTGTGAACTTGTTGGGGTTTGATAAAATAGACACAAAGACAAAGTGAAAATCAATAAAAAAATCAAATTCACAATTATAAATAATAGTACAAAAATATTAATTAAAAATCAAAAATTTTAAAAATGAATGTTTCCGGGAAAAGCCGGCATGGGCTGATGCTGAACAATGAGACGAGTAAAATTAAATAAAAAATTAAATTAAATTAATGGGGGGTTCCAAAAAGAATATAGTTACAAAAAACTAAAATTAATTAAAAATTAATTAGCTAATGAAAAAATCCAACCTAATGGGAAACCCGAGCAGTGTGAGAAAATCCGAGTGAACAACATTATTAATTAATTAGGTTGAGTCAAATTGGGGAATGAGGAATACCCGAGAGAAAAGAGAGTCTACAGGAAATTAAATTCGGGCAAATTGACATAAAAATAAATGAATTGTCAGGAGGCTTGAAGGTTACGAATTCAAAACCAATTAGGTGAGCAAGGAGAACCCCGAAGAAAAGATACTCAAAATAACAAAATTAGTTTGATTGGGAAATAATTTAATTATGGGATTAGTATAAATAGACCTGTCAAGTCAACGGAATGACCACTTGGTCGAAGAAAGAAACTTAAAGAAATTTAAAGGGAATAGAAAGTAATTTCAAAACTTAGTGTTAACCAAATAAAGTTGAGTCTTAGCGTAACGGAAAGGAAATATATCACCATTGAAAGATATATCCCTACGCCAGACTGAAAGCGAAATTGAAAAGTGTGCAGAATAAAAATGATTAAGAAAGTGTAGTAAAGTGAGATTGTTGTATTAGAGTGTGTAATAAATAAAAGTGTAATTGTTGTAATTTCAAAAAAATATTATTGTGTTGGATTGTTCGATTTGCTTAATAGAAGGACACAAAGAGTCAGACAGTGATAATGACTTACATAAATACGCAACAAGATTAATGAAGATAATAGGATTAGTGCAAAAACTAAAAAAAATATATAATTGGTAAATTCAATAAAAGTGCAAAATTAATTAAAACTTACAAAAAATCAAAAATCAATATATCAGGAATGGTTGAACGCCAAATTGATAGACGAGTTCACAAATTTAATAAGAGGTTCACAGGGAAAGTTAATGCGAAAAAACAAATTAATTAATCGGTAATGGAAAGCCCGAGCCAATGGGAAACCGGAGCACTGAAGAGACTAGATGCGCAGTGAAACTTGATAAATGAAAATAACTTGGAAACCCTAAAATGTTTACCTAGGATTCCCGAGAGATAATTAAGAAGCAATATAAAATAAAAGCTCAGAAACAGACAAGCCGCCATCTGGTCGAAGAAAAGAATAAGCTCAAAAATCACACGAAAGAAATCTAGTAATTCGAAAAAAAAGTTTAATCATCATACCAGAAAAGGTGATTGCCCCCTTGGGTTGTCTGC
Organism: Schmidtea polychroa; assembly: GCA_959609185.1. Classification (NCBI taxonomy): domain Eukaryota; kingdom Metazoa; phylum Platyhelminthes; order Tricladida; family Dugesiidae; genus Schmidtea; species Schmidtea polychroa. The sequence continues at coordinate 84,831 of CAUHTR010001009.1, read as the reverse complement.
CTTATCGAGTGAAAATTGTCTAGAGCGAAAGGTGCAAATAGTGATAAATTGTAATTTGATTTAAATTGAATAAAATTTTTCTGTATTGGGTTTCGACTTATTTGTTTAAATAAAAACACGAGGAGTCAGAGAGAGAACCGACTTTTAGAAATAAAAACCCAACAATAATATATTGGTTGGATGGTTATTAAATTGATATTTAAAAAAGAAATTAATAAAAGAAAAATAAATATAATTAATTTTTAAATAAAAATAAACTTTTGAATTTTTAATTTTACTATTTCATTTCAGACTACATAAACGCAATTTTTCTATTTATTAAAGTTTAAAACGAACACTAATAATTAATTTTACAAAAATCATTTTATTTAAACAAAAATATTAAATATTTGCTTATTTTCAAAATTAATTAAAAAAGTTATTTTCAAATTGTAATTTTTTCCAATATAAAATAACAGAAAATAGGTGGGATTTTATTATTGGTTTAAATCTATGCAAAATAATATTTATTAATTAAAATAGTAAATAATTCCAATCAATGGTTATAATAAATGGATTGATAAATTTATCTCAGTTGCTTTAAACAATTGAATATTGACAGCAGAGTAAATATAATTACAGATTTCTCAACAAACTATAGTAACCAGCGCTTGGTTTTTGTTTTAAAAAATATATTTTGACTTTTGAAATTTTAAATCTATTTCTCATGGTTGAAAGAGGTGCTGATCCGACTTTGATAATTGAATTGGCCACAGAATTGCAAAAGCGAATCGGAATATTACCATTGGTTAAAGTGGACGCGTATGCTCTACCAAATGAAAGTGGAATAATTTACCGAATTATGCGAATCCAACCAAGTTCAATGTCAGAAATTTCAAGAGTCATTAGAGCAGCCAGAACAATGAAATTGCATATTCGTTGCATTGGGTCCGGTTCAAGTTTGAATCGGGTGATTTTGATGAATGATTTTAGTGTTTTGTTGGATCTGAGATTTCTGAGTGATAGTGAAAGAATCGAAAGAGTGCAAATTCGAATGAAAGATCTATCATATGTCGAAGGTTTACGAGTATTAGCTGGAGTTACGATTCATGAATTATGCGAATATCAAGTTCAAAATCAAATAAGTTTCCCAACGAATTCTGAGCCACTAGATCGCACTGTCGTTGGGGTTATTGTCTCAGGAAGTCATGGTGCAATTACCAGTGCTCAGAGTTCATTGGCGGATTATGTTTTACAGGTGCGTATTATGGATATTCACGGTGAAATTCAGACTTACGTCGACATGTCTTATGTGGAATTTAATGATTCTTTTAATTACATCAAATCAGTAATATCAGGACTTGGGATGCTGGGCATTGTTTATGATGTCATTTTAAAGTATGATTGGTTAAAAACTGTAAAAGTAAATTATGAATTTCCAACTATCGAAAATCTCTTTTCCAACTTCAAGGATTTACATGAAAAAATTAACACAAATCTGTCAACTCAGCTGGTTTATTTGCCGTTCAATTCAATTGAATACGATTGTAAAACGGCAGAAATTAAGCTGGATGAATGGAAAAGCCAAAATGATGAAATTATGATAAGAACAATGACAGAAACTGATGTCGATAGTGATATGAGACAATTCATTACGGTCATTGACGAAGACAAAGGCTGCCTTGATACAGTTTTAAAGGAATCTCACCTAACTCCGTTAATTCTCAAGGAAAGTCACAGAATAATGCGAAGGAATTTTATACTGCCACATAATCAATATCTACCTTGGGCTATTCATTGTTTCCCAACGATTTCCACCGGATTTCACGATGTAACAATAACATTAACTCTAGGGGATCTGACGGAGTTTGGAAAAGTAATTGATAGTTGTCTATTTAAAACTTTATTATCTAGTAACCAGCACCGTACTATCGCAAGTGCAATCACACTGGTCCCCTATTTTTGAGAGACCTCCAAATATTAAATACATTAGAGAAACTTAATTAAAATTCAATAAAAGTGAATGCAATAAAACTAAAAAAAAATTAGTATCTGCACAGGGCCCCCAGATGTTACAGCACGACGCTGCTAGTAACCAATCAAGATTACATATGCTCCTTGTTGATTTTCATTTATATTTATTCATAAATTAAATGAAAAAAAGTTAAATGTCAGATATTTAAAAATTTCTATTTTAAATAAGTTCTTATTGTTAAGATATATTATAGAATTTTTCATCTAATATTTTAATAATTTTAATTGTTTATTTAATAGTGTTTTAGTTTAATCTGATTATGTTAAATTTATATTTTAATTATTAACAATTTATATATGAAAATTTCATGAAGAATTAATTTACATCTAATCAAAATTTTTATTAAATATTTAATAATAATTAAAATATAAAATTCACATAATTAAATTAAAATAACACTTAAATTAACAATTAATTCAATTAAATTTCAAGGTTGCATTAAGTTAAAATTCAAATAAAATACATATTCAAAATCTCTTGTAAAAAGGCTGTATAAATATAATTGATTTGAGTAAACACAAGAAAGAGAATTTGTATTTTTTAGATCACTTGTCATTAAGTATTTTTCAATTAACCATTTTTTACAAACATTTCATGATGATACATTAAGAACAGGAACATCAGGAATTTTTTTGGAAATGGAACAAATTGAACATCTTGAATACATTTTCAATATCTTTAGAACATGAACTTCAGGAATTTCATTGGAAATGGAGAAAATTGAACATAAACATTTTGAATACATTTTCTTGGCAACCGCCTAATTTTATCAATATCATTTAATCAATTTTTAATATACATAAAAACAACCTGTCCGTGTCTGTGTGCGCATACATACAAAAAACAAGAAAATTTAACAATAAACGCGTACACAGGCGCGGACGCACATACCACACAGACAGTCAGATGGAAATGTCACTCCTCCATCTGACTGGTCGAAACAATAATGTCAATAATTTAAATAAATAAGCATTTTCTGCAAAGTTTATTAAATGAAATATTTCGACCTAAAATAGATCCTGTTCATCTTAATACTAAATTTAACAAGTTTTTTCTTTTATTTTCTCTTTGATTCAAACTTTCTTTCATATTAATTTTCACTTGATATGTTTCAAAAGATAAAAATGATAAAAGATAAAAATAAATAAATTATGATAAACATTTATGTTCAATATATACTCACTTTTACTAGAATGTGAATTAATTGAGGTAGTAAAATATTCGAATTTTTAAATTAATTTTTCAATTATTAAATATATGAACCCATCATCACTAATTATTTGCGTCATATTTTTTCAAACATGACTAACACACACACATAATATAATAAATAATTTTCAATAATTTCTAATTTTTTCCAATTATAATTCAAATTCGCTTTTCATTCCAAATCGTGAAAATGAAAATTAACGGTCAATATAAATTTCAATAAACTTCAAATTTTGTTAAAAATTAATATAATAAAATTGTTCTCGATGCATCTTTTTCATTTAAAGAATAAAGGAAATAATTATGTTTGACAAATTAAAAACTAAAAAAAATCTTTTGTAAATATTTTACTTCAAATTAAATTCCATATTGTCTGGTAGGCGCTTATTCATTTTCAGAACCTGTGTGCAATGTACACTTCGAACACACTATATATAATATAAGAAAAAGATCAATAATCTTACTATTATAGAAACATACATGCTTACTTTAATTTCACACTGATTCTCTCATTTATAGTGCATTGAGATACATTATACCAGTGTTTCTCAAACTATGGGTCGCGACCCATTTTTGGGTCGCGAAAGAATTTTTGGTGGGTCGCGATGACTTATGGAAAGATTCATTCATTAAATAACTCATTAAATAAACATTTATTTTAAAATTAATCTTTGTCATGTGGGTCGCAATAAAATTTTTGGCATGAAATGTCAAAAATTTGGGTCGCGATCAAAAAAGTTTGAGAACCACTGTCTTATACTATAGAAATCTTAAAGGTGGAAGAAAAATTAAAAACTGCACAAAAGCAAAACATATACTAAAAAACACATACAAACTTTCGATTCGTAGAAATGCACCACTGAGATACGTTTCTATAATAACTCTATTTTAGATAATTTTTAGAAAAAAGAAGATCGCTGAAAATTTTATAAAATATATTTTTAATGAAATTTTCAAGAGCAGATGAATTTGATTCAATTTTTTTCAATCCAGATTTGATTTCCTAAAAGAATCTCTTCATATTGAGCTCAGAAAACAAAATTACAATAATTATAAAGATTATTTTATTCATATTCGGCGATTTTTCCCAAAATGTTTTAGAAAAATACATTTTTGGTGATTGATTTATTTATTTATAATTAAAAATATATCTGACTTACATTTTTTCGAAATAATTGCAAAATACTTAAAAATAAATGTCATAAAATTCCTAAAAAACCCTGAAAATTAATTAAAAATAATTTATAATTATACTGTTGATTAAAAGTAATATTTAAGAACTTGAATAATGATCTCATATATATATATATATATATATATATATATATATATATATATATATATATATATACACATGGATCAAAATTCAAGTTTTAAAATTGACTTAAAATTTAACATCTTACACGATAGCCATATGTAAAATGGCTAAAATAAATTTCCAAAATATGATGAGAAATCATGAGAAATTCATTTAAATTGGTGAGTGAGCAATTGCTATACACGCCAACCACCACTATAGAGAATGTATCTCAGTGGTGTTTGGTGTATACACCCGTTTGCAGTGAGTGAACAAACGCATCTATATAATATATCTGCAAACTTGTAAACATGGCGTATGAAATATTTTACAACATTACAAGTTAAAAATGCTAAAGGTTTACGGATGCACTTGTAAACAGTTTCTGTTTTCTTCAGAATATGTTGGATGCTACGTTTTAAATTTTCTTAATTCATAAACTTATTGGTAAATTAATTAAAATTAAAATTATTTAAATACTTGAATATATTTACACTCATATAATATTTTATATGAATTTTTAGGCATTCAGATTGATTTTAGATAAAATTGAACACTTTGCCCGAAGTAAAAACTTCTCTATAAATGGTGGTGTCAGAGTAAATTTCACAATGGGTACGAATATAACTCTTTGCCCCGGACAGAAAGGACCCGACTCTGATAAAAGTGTCCATATTAAAGTTTTAGGAGTCATGTCTTCTCCTGGGTGGAGAGATATATCCTTTCAGATTATGGATGAAATACTGAGGCACAACCCATCTGCAATATTGCAATGGAGTTCAGAGTGGATAGACCGCCCGGTAATTTCTACTTATATACAATTATTGGAGTCTGCTGGTGAAATAAATTAAAAATAATGAATCTCATCCCAAATCAATTAATTACAATAACGAATTACAACAATATTATTTTCCATTTACTCATTAAAAATACACAAAATGATAAAATTATTTAATAGATTTTATTAAATGCCAAAAGGAATAAAAACTTATAATTCACTATCACCTAACCACTGGTTCTAATTCCAATATTTCGATACTATTGCTTTCTTTATATTGAATTTTCCAGTTATAATTCTTCCAAAATTGTATCTCCAATTACACTTTCAGTTAATTTTTGTTGTTATTTTCGATTAAACTATATATAAAAAATTCTGATTTTCATTATGACCTTCATCAAGGTAATCAAAACAATTTTACAACATTAAAACAAATAATAATAAAAATTTAAAATAAAATATTTTTGATATCAACAATAATAATACAATTAATGTCACATAATTATTTTAGAATCTCATTAGAAAGTTTAATTTGATTTTAACTTTTAGATTTCTTCACTTTAAAAACTTCGAGTATGTAAATTTATTTAATAAGTGAAAAAATTGGATTTAAGAATTTATATCGGCAAAATATTAAACAAGTGAATAATAATATAAGTCCTTTGCTGTAAAGAATACAATGAAATAAATGTCGATTATAAAAATAATCAATTGATAAGGATTATTTTTATAATCGAAAATTATTTCGGTTTATTGAATATTACTTGACAGCAAAAGACTCATATTATATTATAATTTACTTGTCTAACGACACTGCTACCAATAAATCATCACTTCATATTAATATTAATAATAATAATTACTAAAAATAATAATTTGCTAAAAGTTCCACTTTTCATTATTTTGACGGATTGATAATAAATTTTAAATATATAGAAAACTCTTTAATTAATAATTATTATAATAAACTTAAGAGAAAATTATGTATTTAGAAAATCTTTAGTAATTTTCTATTTTAGATTGTAATTGAAAGAGTTCTGGAACTTGAAGGTCAATATCTAGATAAATTGAAGGAAGAAATTGAAAAGATGGACCGTGATGGTGTATTCCTGAATGATCATCTACAAAGAATATTTTATCCTTTTTTACAATCCTATCGGAGTACTTACAAACACCTTCAAACTGAATATTTGTCTACATTAAGATAGAATAGAATTTTGAATATTTTAAAAATAGTTTTAAAACTTCAATCAGCTTGAAAACATTTTCAGCTAGGATTTAATGTAATATTGGTTTGCAGTCTCACTTTTGATTTTCGCTATTTTTATGAATTGATTCTGAAAAATATGTTTATTTTCCAATCTTCTATATACATAAAATTGAAAGTTTGTACAAAAATAAAATTTAAATAACTCAAAATGTGATGAAGCTAGAGATGTATACCACAGAAAAAATAGCGCAGACAAAAATTCTTAAATATATAATAGTTTATAAAAAAATTAGTAAAAAAAATCAGTAAAGATATCAATGTTTTTTTGAAATTCACGAATATTCGATACAGCCTTTTTCAAGTGATTTTAGATAATGAAAACTTTGCAAATGATAAATTTGGCACTTGGCAATTAGTAGGATTTTGGACAGATAACATTTTGAGAACATACACCAAACACCACTGAGAACCGTTTCCTATAATATAACAAAAAAATCAATAATCTTACATTATAGAGACATATACTTACTTTGATTTCACGTTGATGCTCTCATTTATGGCTCAGTGAGATACATCTTATACTATAGAAATCTGAAAAGTGGAAGAAAAATTAAAAACTGCACACAAACGCAACACATACAAACTTTTGATTCATAGAAATGTAACGAGGAGATACGTTTCTATAATAACTTTATTTTAGACAATTTTTAAAAAAAAAGATCGTTGAAAATTTTTTAAAATTATATTTTTAATGATAATATCAAGAGCAGATGAATTTGGTTCAATATCTTTTTACTCCAGATTTGATTTCCTTAAAGAGCCCCTCATATTGAGCTCAGAAAAAAAAATTACAAAAATTAAAAAAATTATTTTAATCAGCGATTTTTCCCAAAATGTTTTAAAAAATACACATTTTTGGTGATTTACTTATTAATTAATTATAATTAAAAATATATCGGACTCACATTTTTTCGAAATAATTCCAAGATAAATATCATAAAATTCCTAAAAAAACCCTGAAAATTAATTAAAATTAATTTATAATTATACTGTTGATTAAAAGTAATATTTAAGAACTTGAATAATGATCTCATATCTCACATGGATCAGAATTCAAGTCTTAAAATTTACTTTAAATAAAAAAAATTACTTGAAAGCCATTTGTATATTGCCGATGAAAAGATCTATCGATATATTTGATAATTACTTTTAAAGTCAATTCTTAATTTAAACTACATTTATTAAGTCTTAATAATCAATATGACATTTAGCAGATTTATGTGATTCTGACTTGATTTAACATTTATTGTTTAACACTCACTAAAACAATAATGTTTGTTGCATATAACATTTTATGAAAAAATAATTTATATTCATATTTTTTATGGTGATAGATCAGTAAAAAATATGCAAATAACAATTTAATATATTTAGTTTTAATTATAATTTTTATTTTATTTAGATGAAAAAAAAACAATATTTAGTACCAATAATAAAGACACTTTTGATTGTCAATTGCAGTGGTTCTTAATCTTTTTATAATGAAGGAGCACTTTGTTATCTCAAATTTTTTTTGCGAAACAACTGGGGCCCTTTCAACAAAGTACCGATCTAGAACAAAAGTGCAATATTTGCGCGAAGCACAAAACCTATCTAAACTTTATGGTTGATGTTACGGGGAGAATAAACCACGAGTATAAACCAAGAGGAAACATGCCTATTTTTCTTTTTTGAATTATACATGTTCTCCAAAACGAAATTATTTTTGAAATGCCTATAGTTTATCAGAGGATGTTAAAATATTTTCGTTTTTACCTTGCATACTAGCATTAACAATATTTGATTAATTGAAAATATCGGCTAAATATGCAAATTCATGCATCAAATATTTTCTGTTAAATAAGTTTAAAAAGCATTGTTACTCTCTTTTTCAAAAAATATAAATAATTCATTTCGAAATTCGATTCAACACTTTGCCTCGTGATAACCAACGTACCTCAGTATGCAGAAAAAAAGATTCGTGCTGAGGTTCCATAGATGCACAAAGGTTTTTTAAATAATCATGTTTGCAAAAGTCGTGATTTGATATAAATTACTATGTTAACTACTTGGTCTAAGACGGATTTTAATGTGGCAGATAAAGTGTTTGATACAAGAGATTGTTGAGGCAAAAAACAGTGTGTCACTATGATGTTTGGATTTTGGAATATGACAATCATTTCGAGAATGTAAACCCGAATTCTAAATATTCACTTGAATATTGTCTATTGAGTTTCTTTGTTTTTTTTCTTTGGTTCTCTTGCTCTCATCATCATTTTGAATGTTGGTTGGGCTAGTACTAGTATTGGAATTTTCAGTACAAGAATCATCGTGCTTTCTTTTTTATACTTGTTTTTTTATACTATTATTCTTTTTCAAAAATAATGCACTACAAACTGTACAATAAACCACCTCAATTGTTCTATGTCAGGGGTTTCAAACTCAAACTGGCCTGCGGGAATGTATCATAATTGCAATTTATTAGAAATAGGAATAAAACATTATTATGAACATAAAAATGTAACACAAAATTATTTAAATAAAGACAAACAAAGCGTCAAATATATTATTTTTATTTCTGGCTACTTAGTTGGCAACGTTTAGTCACCACAAGAGTATCAATATTTGTTTGATTTTCAAATGATAATTTGAACTGAATAATTTCTCTTCTCTTAATTTTCAATGGAATTTGTTGAATTTGTTGCCATGAAGTGTGATATAGTGTCGACTAAGATTGAACTCTTTTGCTACTGCAATTGTTTGCTGACAAATAAGACTTTGAATTCTGCCCTTTGTTTCAATAGAAAATACATATTTTCCCACTTGTCTTGAAACTTTCTGTTTTCATCCTCAATTTTTCTTTTTAACGTCACCATATCTGTTTCCGACTCAACATCCATTTTTGATTTCTTTTTCGGAGGCATTTTATATATTATGTTTTTTGTTTGGAACTGTTAAAAAAAATTGAGTAAAAATTATTGAATACGGATAATTCGTTAAAATTTATAACAATGATCAAAGTTTTTTATTATAACCTTTGATGATGCTTTGTTTGAGTCAAATTTTAAACTAAAAATATTATAATTTTCTAAAGTTTTTCTTTAATAAGCATTAATCAAAAATATTGAAGTCATGCTTTTAATATAAAAAAAATTTGATTTAAAAACTTGATTTTTAACTGTGGTATGCAGTTCTTATTTAATTAATTTGAATTTCAAATTAAAACTTTTTTTGGTAATTTATTACAAGTCTTCGCGGGTCGCGTGTTTGGGGCGCTTGTTCTATGTGTTAACTTATGAAATATACTACGCGCTTTGCAAAAATAAATGTGCTTTAGTCACAGATAACGTCATTACAACATATTCAATATATAGAATATAACAAAAAATATTTTGAAGAGATTGAAACGGTGTAAAATTTAAAAGAATTTCACTGTCTTTTTTTATGAAAATAAACAAAAGAAAGCAATCTAACGCTGCTGCAGTCTCATTCTCTGACGTACTGAAAAGCATTTTTTATCAAATGATATTAACAATATGTAGTGTTCTCTAAATTATTTTATTATTATTGTGAGTTGTTTAAAAACACTCTAAAGATTTCTATAAATCAATTGTAATAAAAGAAACATATTGTAAAGGAAGCAATTCTTTTAAAGTAAAACTTTTAATTATCAGAATAGTTAAAATCAAATTTAAAATTACAATAAAAAGCCTCATAAAGTTTTATTAAATATATAGGTTTGTTAAAATATAATTGAAATGAATTTAAAAAATAAATAAAAAAAATATTCTAATTAAAAATCGTATGTTGAATATGTGTATGAATATTTAAAAAGATCCTGCCAAGAAAATTGGATAGTTTGAATTCTCCTAACTTTGTTTAAATATTGTGTAATAAAATACATATTTTTTGAAAGTTTGAATTTATTTATAATTTATAATTGATACAATTAACACCCGAAGTTCGGGAAAAAAGATACTAACAATTATTATTATTATATTTAATTTTTGGAGTGTTGTAGTACAACTTATTATTTAATATAATAATTTAATATAATAATACAACTTAATATTTAATTCCTATTATTACAAAATGCAAATTTTATACATAATATTTAATATTTAATTTTTCTGAATATCAAAATTTGGCGGAACACATCACCAAATCCCACAAAACCCTAGTGTTCTGCAGGAACTCCGGTTAAGTCTATTCGTTTCTTTAAAAGGGTAGATAAGTGATTGACAATGTCAAAAAGGATCAATAATAATAATGATTGCGGTTGGGCGTAAGGGAGGCAATAAAGATTTATAAAGCATAATAATAAATAACAAGCACATCGGTGCATGAAATATTATAGACATATAATTTAGGTATAAATACTGGTTGATTTTTGAGTAAGACCAAACCCAAAAAATGTCATCTAAGAAGAAGTCCACAGAAAGAACGCCAAAAATTAATTTACAAGAAAAACAAAATTATTAGAACCCTCATCAACTTTTAATTGTAACAACAAACCTTAAATAAAATATTATAAATACTGTTGAAATTTTCAGTATAACCACAAATAAAATCTTGAATCTTAGGTTTCTTAGCCTTAGAGACTTCAAAATTAAACTAAAGCATACAGTACATAACTTAGGTTGGGTAACAGCATTCGAAAAGATAACATTTGAGGAAGGTAATTTGATATGTAACAACTTTTTATTTGAATTAATAAATGTATAAATCAGTGTTATTTTTATTTATTTATATAAGTGACCAAAATCGAGAATTTGGAATCTCAAAACTTCTTTATATTTTTCCAATTAGAATTCACTAGTGGCTAATAAAATTATTTAAATAAAATAAATATTGTATTACCAAAATTTTATTGTCTCAATTTATAAGTGACTCACTATTTCGTTATATTCGATACAATATCTAATGAAAGACTAGTTTTGAGCTTATTTGACTATCATTATTAAAATGAAGGGTTCCAAAATATTTCGCTAGATTTATAATTCTAACATAGTTTCATCAATACACAATTTCTGAAAATGCTCTAAAAACTTTATTATCATTTCCATCGATAGAACTTTGAACAAAATCTACCAAGAGCAAACTTTCCTTTATAAAGGTTGATGCAAAGTTAGCAATTTAATTTTCCAAAAGAAATGATAAATGGAGTCAATTAAATATTTATTAATTATTAGTTTGTATTTTCGCAATAAGACATCTTGGGATCCCCTCACGAATTTAAACTGATTGAATTGAAATCCGTCTATCTTTTCCCTGATATATATTGATTTATATATTATTTAAAATTTTTAATCTCACTCAAATTCTGTCAGCTCCACCACCATACCACGTCAAACATCACTTCAATGTCTTTCAGTAACTTATCATTTAGTAGTCGACTCATTAAATGTTATTCACACTGTTCACTTGAAATGAATACTAAGTTAACATTGACTCAGCAAGACGACTCTATTAAAAAAGTCAGTCAATTAAAGATTTTCTCTTTTATTTTAAAGTTTTAATTGTCACTATCGTAATATTTTTTTCATATCGAACAAATAAAGTATTAATAAGAAAGAAAATAAAACTATTCTAAGTTAAATATATATAAACAATTTTCTTTTACTAAAGTAATAAAACCAATTAGTTAATTAAACTAAGTTTTAACTTTTTTTAGAATTTGTTTTGTTTATAGTATATTAGAATTCAATAAATGGAAGAAATTACTTTTGATTCTTCAAGAAATATCGATGTATTGAATTCATTTTTAGCAATATCATTTTATTGGGTTTCTTCTTTGGTTTATGTTTTCTTCAACAAGTCTTTAATTGGAATATCGTGTATGAATTTGGAGTTTATGTTATTCACAGTGTGCATTCAAAATTTTATAGCTATATTTTTTGGGCATATTGTGGATTTATTTTCCTCTGGTGATCATTATCCAAGATTTACTTTATCCGCGAGTGAATTAGGAATGATTTTAAGTTTTATTGGCATTTTGGTTTTAAATAACTATAATTTGAAATTCGGAGGAATAGCTTTCTTTCATGTGTCAAGATCCTGGACGATTATATTCATAATAATATTGTCAAAATTATTTTATGAAAACTTTATTGTTCCAAATAAAGTAATTTTTATCGCAGTTATCTTGACTCTATCCATTCTTTTGGTAGTTCTAGAAGAGAATTCTCAAGGAACATTATCAATAAAGGCATTAGTTTGTGGATTATTATCAAGTTTGCTTACGGCAATTAATGTTATGTTGATAAGAAATGAACAAAAAATACATAAAGATTGTTTGAGAACAGCTTATTTAATGAATTTTGGGGCATTCATATTTCTGTTTCCAGTAGTGTTATATAATATAAAGTCTATAAAAGTTTCAATATTAGATAATACTAATTATATAAAATTACTGTTATTATCCGGAATTATAGGATTTATTCTGGGCATAGCTCTCAACAATGAAATGAGTTTCATAAATCCCATCAGTCATCAGATTAGTACAAGTATGAAGTCAGTCGTACAAACTGTTTTTGGGTCCATTCTTTACAAAGAAAACAAAAGTGCTCTATGGTGGTTTTACAATTTTGTGATTTTTCTATGTACAATCGCTTATACAATCGTGATAATTCAGAAATATTAACTGATTCATTTATTTTTATTTTTATTTCTTTGTAAACTGAAATTTTATTTTAAAACTTCGAACATTTTTTTAATGATTCAAATGAATAAAAATAGAAATTTAATTTTGAAAAAAAATTAATTTGATATTCTTTGCTGAAATTTTTTATAAATAATTAGAAAAATTATAATTAATCAAAATACTTGTGATCATAGTCCTGAATGGAAATTTTCAGGGTAATGTAAAGTGTTGTTTCATTAATTTTACTCTATATTTGGGAATATTATAATATTTTGACCATTATTAAGTAATTATATAATAATTATTCATTGTATATTTATAATTTATAGTACAGTTTAAGCAAAAGATTACGTAAACGAATATTATTATAGTTCTAGTTTAGAAGACATTAGTTTTCCTGTGGAAATATTCAAGAAATAATGTTTGAAATTTCACTAATATAATAAAATATCGAAATAAATTGGTTTAGATGCACTAGTAAAGAGCAAATAAAACAGCACAAAGTTGACTAAAAATCAAAACATAAAACATCAATTAACCAGGAAACTGACAAAATAAATATAACAAATAAACAATAAAAGAAATTTATTGCAAAAGCACTTAGTTTTGCATACTAACAAAAGAAAAAGAAATTACAACTAAAAAATAATTTTAAATATATTAAGGCGATGCCAACAAATAAGAATACAGATAAATTTAATTTTATAAAATGAACTAAGAAAGAATCATAAAAACGCAAAAAGGCCGATTAAATTAAATAAATCAATAAAACATATATAATAAAACTAGATTCAACCTCATAAGGCGCAAAATAAAAATTAAAATATTAGAAAATTAATGAAAAGTATACACTTAAAATAAAAAATCTTGCAAACGAGAAAGAATGTTTGAATAAATTTTTTCTAAATGTCACTTTAAAATCCTTACTTTTAAGAATTGTTTCGATTCTGATAACTTTTGTTTTTAATATTATAAGAACTTTTTTCAAATTTCACCATTGATTTCTTTTCAATTGACATTGTATTTATTAAAAAGTTTGACTATGAATCAGTAAATATATCGATGTTTTTTTGATATTCACAAATTTTAGGCACAGCCTTTTTCAGGTGACTTTTTGTTTTTAATATTAAAGGTACAGTAAAATTTTTCAGCTCTGCTTTTGAAATATTTAAAAATTTATGTAACCAATAGGTGAAGATTAAATTAAATTTGAAACAATTTATTTTTACCAAAAAGTAGTTCAAAAATCTATAATATTATTTGAAAAGCAGTTCATAAATTAACATTTTTCATAATCAATACATTCCGCAATTGTTTAAATATTTCATTTCTATAGTTACAAGTACTTTATTTTTTTAAAATGTCAAATTTATCAAATATTTATCAATCTACGATAAATAAATTTAAATTTCACAATTTTCCTTGTGGAAAAGGGTCATGGGTAATTATTTCTGACTAATTAAATAAAATAATATATATATAGAATATGTCTGATGATTACAACGAAAGTAATATTTTTCGTTTATAAATATTAATTTTGTCATTATAAACTACAAAAATTTAGACCCTTCTTTATTAAAAATTGATGATTTAATTGACTTGTTAAAGGATAGATTATCTCCTTGGTTGGAGGATGAAAATTTTCAAAACGAAATTATGGAAATTAAAAACAGTTTAATAATTAAAAAAGAGGCTCCATCTATCGAAATTTTATTAAAAAAGTTTAAAAGTTTAAAACTTGTTGATAAGAATGTAATTTTTTAAGTTTTACAAATTTCAGCCGTAGTACCATTTTAGATACATGAAATCGGAAATGACATTAGCTTATTTTTGAATTTAGAAGAACTGACATTATCCGCAAATTTTATCAAGTCAATTGATTCTAATATATTGCCAAAAAATTTAAAGGTTAAATCTATTTTATTTCTTTATTTTTTTTATATTTGATTATATTGTGTATATAAGGTATTTTTAATCAATGAAAAAATAAATAGCTGGATATTTTTTGATAATTATATATTAATATATTATATAGCTATATGTAATCCACACAAAAAATAATGGATCAAAATCACATATATTTTATTAAATTTGTAAAACGCCAATTTCTAAGGATCTGTGCAAAGCAAATGCAAATGTGACGCATTTAATTAAATGTTTTTTAGAATACCAGCATATTTCATAATGCACCTTTTCAATGGATTTTACTACTAGAATTGTTATTAGATATAGATTTTAGTGTAACTGACATTTAGACGTTCATACGACTACATTGGTGTTTTGCATGGCTTTATTCACTATCATTTTGGTGAAGCCATCTTTCTGTCTCTCTGGACTATTTAGCTGCATCAGTCTTTTTATCCACCACTAATCATGAATTACTCACTCGTCTTTATGAGATACTCATGGTCATCAACTTATGTGTAGTACATCTTAGAAGTGATCATAAAAACTACCGCGAATGTCTAGTTCTTGCCGAATACCAGTTCTAAGTTGACCGTTAATTGCAAAATAACGACCATGAATTCGAAAACTCACAAATCATAGCCTAACCCGCCCATCAATCAGATGGGAAAAGTTCCATTTCAAATCCATCTCAACTTGCTCCAAAACAGAATCATAACAGCCTAATTCCAATTCAATTAACTAGATTAAGCCCACCATACCCGGTCCCTAGAGTCAATCCTTTTACCGAAAGTACGGATCTAATTTGCCGACTTCCATTACCTAAATTGTTCTAAGACTATAGTCTGCTCATCTTGGAGACCTGCTGTGGATATCGTTACGCTTGAAACTGCTCCTTCAGAGTTTCAATGGCCATATAAACACTTCGGACACCACAAAAACCGCGGTAATTTTGACATTTCACCTCCTTTTCTCCAGATAATCTGATTCTAGGGACATGTTTATGTATACAATGAAAAGGGAGCCGAAACAACCAAATTTCCCAATTCAAGTTCAGGAATGTTTACCTGATTCCCTTTCACATCATGAGGCTATATAAGCTTAATAATATTATAAGAACTTCTTTCAAACTTCACCACTAATTTCTTTTCAATTGACATTGTATTTATTAAAAAAGCTTGACTATGAACCAGTACATATATCAAAAAACAACTATACAGTGAGCAAAAAAATATGGAAACATGAGATAGAAATTTGTTTCTTTTTTAACCATTTTGTTCTACTAATGCTTAGGATCCTCTCCTTTTATATAGCAACACAGTTTTATGTGGGCTTTTAAATGGTACTATTTGTGAAACAATATGAAGTTTTTAAGACTATTTTTATTGCTATTTTGTAAACATACTAAATTTTGAATCAAAAAAGTATGGATGATTTTGTTTAAAGGCATCAATTATACAAGTGTTTCTGGAATTTTCTACGACAGTATAAAAGCAGCATTGATCATTTCATTTCTATTTAGAGCGAACTTTCTTTACAACTCAGCAGTCTCATACCTTCAAGAAAGTATTTGTCAGGCAATATTCGAGAAAGAATGGTGGACCTTTTTATTAATGGTGGAAAGAAGAAAATTGGCATTGCGAATGGTTTTGCATGTCTCTCCACATCCGCCTTACTCAACGGATTTAGCACCATGCGACTTCAGTCTCTTCCCAAAAATTAAAACTGTGCTTAAAGGAAAATGTTTTGACACCATTCTTGGCATTGAGAGGGCCACGACCGAGCAGCTGTAAGCTCTTCCGAAAGAAGCCTTCCAAAAATGTTTCCAGTCATGGATTCAGCGTTGGGATAAGTGCATTTCTAGGCAAGGACAGTACTTTGAAGGAGATTAAATCAAATTTCACGTCAGCTTATTACTTTTTTGCAGTGCTTTTTTCTAGAAGAAAAGGTGCCGGAACGTATCTGTACTATCCTTTATATGCAAAAGAATGACGCTGAAATTAGGTAACAAATAAAATAATTATGCAGGACACAAAATATACACTTATTACCGACGACAGGAAACGATTTTAATGACGTAGTATATTTACCGTGAGCGTGTTTTATATAATATTAATAACACATAGGAAGCACAGATTATGATTCACTCACTTTGGCCTACGACTACTACTTTTAATTTGATCGTAATTGACTATTTGAAATGTCAGAAATAGAAATATGACAAAAAACCAAAACATATGTCAATTTTTTAAAATCATTCAGCGAAAAAAGGTGCCGGAACGCAGTTCCGGAGCGTTCCGTCAGAAAAGAAGCACTGCTTTTTTGTAATTAAAACTATCCGCCGTAATTTTTGATCACACCTTGTATATATATATATATATATATATATATATATATATATATATATATATATATATATATATATATATATATATATATATATATATATATATATATATATATATATATATATATATATATATATATATATATATATATATATATATATATATATATATATATGCTACCAATACTCAGAAGGTTTAACATACTAGTTAAACACTTTAAATAAGTGTTCGGTTATTAAAATAAGAATAATTATATTGAACTTTAAAAAAGATTTTCTGGAGATAAATTCAAAAGTATAAATAATAATTTCACTTAATAGGTTTTGGAATTATATTCAAATGAATTGGAATTGCTGGAATTTTGCCAGAATAAAGACATACCCCATTTACAGCATTTAGGAGTTGGGGGAAATATGATTTCAAACATCGACATTTTATCTACTTCTATGTTAAAGTATGTTTAAAAATTAAAACTATAAAAAATATTTAAAAGTTTTCCGTAGAAAAAGTCTTGTCTCATTAGACTTGAGCAAGAACAAATTGACAAATCTCTCAAAAACTGCTGTTATCATTTCGGAAATGTCAAATTTGAAAAATCTAATTCTTGCTGGAAATCCATTATCAGTTAGTAATATAAGTATATATTTAACACTTTGACTACCGAGTGATAGTTCCCATTATAGGTCACCGGCAATATGGCGCCATACACAGTAATTGTACAAATAATAATGTGTGATAAATATGGTTTAATGACATTAAGCAAGATAATTAGTATAAATTGATTAATTTTCTTTTAATTTTTCATTAATATATTAATGTTTTATTAGTACGAAAACATGTTTTAGATAAAGCAGGAATGATAATAAAAATGACGTCATTTGCTTGAATGAGAGTGTAACATAAAACCGTCACTGCAAAACTATTGCGCCGTTTTTTGAAAGAAGTTTGCTTGTGCTTTAAAAATACACTATTTGCTCGAACGTATTTAATGTAGAGACATTATCAAATTTCTCCATGATCCTAAAACTATCTAACATTTACAATTCGAAGCTGAATAACACAAATTGGCAATATTTGAGATATTAAAGTGTATTGAAATGGTATCAAATGATTCTAATGCTACTTTTGATATTGCAACTGGAAGTAAAAGCGAAAATCATAGCATTGAAGAATACTTACAACTAGCTATTTAAAATTCGTTATTATTAGAAAATCAGCATTTTTCAAGACTCGATCTTAATAACCTGATAAAAATGAGATTGTAATTTTAATTCAAAATGCATAAAACGGATATTATTTCACAAACATTTATTTATGTGACTTCAACGGAGTACGAAAGAGTTTTTTCATCAGTCATAAACTTTGATGAAACATTAGATGAATAATGCTTTTTACGTTTTTTCTTTAAAAATCATTAAAAATACATTTAATGAAACACAAGATTTATAAATCAGGATCCCGAGATCCTGGTATTGAATAATCGGTGTTAAACGAGTATTAATTATATTAAAATGAGCATTAATTTTTTTTAAATGAAAATTAAAGAAATTTAGCTTTAATTAAATTGAATGAGCATTAAATTTTTGTTGATCAAAACGATCAAAACGAACTGGAAGAAAGTAGGTACCTTTTCAGACATTTTCAGATCAAAATAGAGACTACAAAATATTATGTACCATCATGCAAAACTGTTAAAATCTCAGATAACGATATAAACCGCTACGAAAATGGTCGATTTAATACTTTCGAGACCTTCCGAGCTACACAATTCGGCATTTGGTGTGTGTCCCTACCAAACAATGAAGAAATATAGAAGACGAGTACTTGTACCTGTCCTGCATTTCTAAAGCACTACATTTTCAAACATGTGGTTGGTATGGCGATCAGATTAAAGCATTGCAAACCACCTCCAGAGATAAAAAATGTCGATATTGGAACCAAGCGCAAGAAAGACCTTCGAAAGCTAACACAGCTTTACTAAAACAATGACAATAACAATTTTATAAATAACGTTCTGTGATTTTTCAATTTCTAAATAATAATAAATAATGGTATTTTTTGTCTAATGTTTTTTTCTTAAATTGATTAATGTATTTTTTCATTTAAATTAATGAAGTTCTTTAAATAAATTAATGATAAATCTTTATTATATTAATGCTCATTCAATATATTACTAACCATCAATTAAATACTAGCCATTTTTAAATACTCAGAAATCGATCAAAAAAAAAAGATTGAAACCACGGAACAAGGACGAAATTACTTAACACATTAAAAAAATTTCCCGAAAATCTTTGTAATTGAAAACATTTAAGAATATCTTCAAAAATGTATATAATGAAAATTTTAACCGTTTGCGGACGGAATTAATTTTAATAAGTAATAAAATTTTTAATAAAATTTTTTAGTATACGAATGCCCAATATCGTGGTATGATTTTTTTAAAGTTTTTTAATTTAATACAGGATAGCATTAATGTCTACAATATTTTATACTATATATTTNGATTAAGATTCAAATTAGATAGGTCATTTGAAAAATTTACACATTTGAAAAATTTTGATTGGATTTTAATTTATTTATGGTATTTTTTCAAAAATAAGTTTATTTGTTAAATATAACAGGAGTTGCCTTTTTAAAAGCAAGTGAAAAACGGATAAAAAAACATTTGGTCATTATTAGTAATTTAAAACAAAGTATAATTATGTAAGACTACCTCACAAATATTATAAAAATTTTAATAAACAATATTTCATTTGGTTCTCAACCAAGTTACACATTAGAAACATGGTAGTAAAAACAAGTAATCCTGGATGTTGCGATGGTATTTTAAAATCATATGACGTTTTGAAAATGGTCAACTGAAGCCATAGCAACATTATAATTTAACAGCCAGGAATTTTAGCATTTATAATAATGTAAATTATTGGACAGAGTATAAGACATTTTAATTAAGTCATAGAGGAAGTTTGACCAGAATGAAGCTCTCATTCTAATTTTTATGGAAATATTGTACTAAAATGAAATCAGTATTAAAATGTATTCTGCAACTTGTAAGTTATATTTATCAAGTCTAAAAATTCACTTTATATAAATATTTATATTGCTCTATGCAGTAGATTGTTGTATTTTTATCTTTATTGTTGTTTTCAACAATACCTCAATTATGTATTTTTATGAACATTATCGTTCCCGTAGCGCCTGGGAAAGGAAATATAGTAAATTATCGCTACAGTAAAATTACAAATAACTAATTGAAAAAAAATCTATAAAAAAGCTAAGAAAAATCAGAAATATTAAACACAAATCTGCTCAAATCTGTGGACTGATCAAAAACATTAAATACTAAATTGCTCGAATCATTAGACTATTCCAGTCGAACCACCATCTAGAAGAAGAAAGACCAAGAAAATTTATTACTAAATTGTTCAAATCTGTAGATTATTCCGGTCGAACCTTAAAAGATCTAGAAGAAGAAAGACCAAAAATATTAAATACTAAATCGTTCAGATCCTTAGACTATTCCGGTCGAATCATCAAAGATCAAGAAGATCAAAATATTAAATATTAAATTGTTCAGATCCGTATACTATTCCAGTCGAATCATCAAAGATCAAGAAGATCATAAATTTTAAATACTAAATTGTGCAAATCTGCGGACTATTCTATTCGAACTTTCATTGTACCGAGTTTTCGGCAAAACAAGGTCTTTAATTTTGGTTTTAATAAAAGTTCAATCAGTTAAATTAATTTTTGTTATATTTTTTCTCAAAAGTTAACATTTATCTCGTCTATTATAAATTGTATATAAATACACGACATACAGGCACCCCGATTGTCCCGACACTTTTTATTGGTGACCCAATCGGGTTCTACAAATTTTTCTATCACACAACTAAATAATTACATATATAGATATAAAACTTGTAAATCTGAGAACATTTCTTAACACTCTAATATTATGATACATTGATTACGACGTAACTGTAACATTTGTTTTTTATTGAATATATGATTGTTTTACTATTTATTTTATTATCATCGAAATAACTAATATATAACTAATATAAATTAAATAAAAAGCTCTACATTTCTTGATTAATGATTGTGACAATAATTAGAATATCCATTTGATGATGTCACAATTATCTGTAATTGCTCTAATTTGTTCTATGTTGATTGTCAGATTTAATGAATCATTTTATCTTCACATATTAACTCATTTGAATTACTATACACAATTTTTTATGTCACAACAACTATAAAATAGAGACTACATTTTTCTGACAAATTTAGACACAAAAATTAAAATTTTATTAATAAATTGTGAAAAACAACACATAGAACACGCGGAAAATGATTTTAGTTATGCTTCTTTTTGTTTATAATCTGAACTTTTAATTAATTAAATAATGAGCTCTGGTTTTTTGGACATTTGTGCGTGCTTTTCGTACTCTTGTGCATTTTTTACAATTCCTATCTCACGTAATTTTTATTCATAACACACTACTAATTTCAGTTGTAATAAGTAAATAATAATCGATTTCTATTAATTGCTCTTTGTGATTTTGCATTCATTTTTAACAATTCTGTTTTTGTTATGCTAATTTTTGTGATTTCTTACATAAATCAAATTTTCACGTTTAAATTCCATCTGATTTCCATTAAATTTTTTTATATAAAATCAACACATTCAATAAAACATCAAAAAATTATGTAAATCAGAATTTTTCTTTTTCCCTTGACAATATAATAGCTGTTTTAATAATCAGAATAAACGTAACATATTTAATATATATTATTGCAAACTTAGTTATTTTACGTGACTTCACTTATCAGCTCAGACCTTGCAAAACCAAGTTTACAAAGATACAGATATATTCACTGAGCAAGAGGTGATTATAATTACGTAGAAGCTTTCAATATTTCAAAATCGCTCAAAGAACAGATTTTTTTCTGAATTTCATTGATGAGAAGATAAAATTAAAATTGACACCAGGAAGCGATTACAAAGAATTCGGCATTATTGCCATACATGAAATTATTTCGGCTTTCACAAGACAAAAGCGAGTCAATAAAAGATTGGTATCATCAAGCAAAAATAACTCAAAATCTGAAATCGTTGATAAAATTTCAATTTCAGCAGTTGTTTTTATCGGAATACTCTTGAACCAATGATATCAGTTGAAACCGAAATCTGTAGAAGAAGCAATCTCGCTCGTAAAATCAGAAGTGGATATAGAAAAACAAATAATGTCAGATATTGATTTGTATCAGTATATTGATTTGTATTCTCATAATCAAAAAAAGGTAGAAGTTTCCAATGATCTTGTCGAAGAGCTCAAATCAGAAATTAATAGACTAAATTTATCAAAGTAACAGTAAAGGTGATGTAATATGTTATAATTGCAAAGAAAAAGAGCATATTGCATAATTTTGTAAAAATTTTAAATGTTTTAATTGTGGAGTACCAGGCAGATGGATAAGGAATTTAACGATAGGTATGAAAACGGAAACTTCTGAACGAAGTGTAAAAGCTTCAACTGAAGCAGACTTTAATATGACGAATGATGGTTGGAATATAGTTACAACATGTAGAGCAATGAAGAATATTGAAAGGAAATTAAAATAGGAAGATAATATATTCAATTTATCAACGGACAAGATTCCAGGCCTAAACAACAATTAACAATAATAATTAATACTCCCTTTGTCCCATAATACTGGATAATTTTCTCCGTTTTTCTTGTCCCATATTATTGGATATGTTTCTATAAAAAACTAATTTTCTCAAAAATTTGATGTATTTTTATTAAATTTATTTCTTAAAAATGGTAGTTGTGGTCACTTGTGATTGCTATATTTTTAAAGAGAATGAAACTTTTATTTATTTAGAACGGAAAGAGCATTTGCTAATATTTATGCTTTTATTTCTAAAGATACAGGTAGCGTGCCATTGCTGCTTTGACGATCCTTGTCCACATGTGGTTGCTTGTAATCGTTTCCTCCATTGACTTTGATGCTTTCAATCATACAATTTTGGAGAGATAAAATTCAACTAATCACGAGGCATGTCATTAAAAGATTGTCCAAAAACTTTGATAATGTCATCTATATTATACGGATTAGTTGAATAATAGACATTTTGGATGGCTCAAAAATATCCAAATCCAAGAGATATTTAGGTAGTTGACAGATCAATCGAATATAAAATTCATCACTTGTTGCGTATAGGAAAAATTCTGAATAATCTGGTGAAATATGAGGTCTAGCGTTGTCTTGTTGAATAAAAATCGTTCTATGCGATTTCCAGGCCACTTAGATTTAATAGCTGGAAGTACTTTTTCAATCACTATTTTGCGGTACTCCTTTTTATCAACAAGGGGTGTGGAAACGAAAGTTTCTCTACTACGATTTTTTCTATTCCTTTTTGCAGCTTCCATTTTTATAAAGGTCAAAATGATAGGGTATGTCCAGTAATCATAAAACATTATTAAATGTGAACAAATAAGTTCAAAATTATCGTTACTTTCTTTAATTCTTGACAAATTATAGAGTATTTTAAGCTTTTTGTGAAAACTATCCAGTAATATGGTACAACGATTTTTGTAATTTTTGACCTTTTATGAAATAAAACAAGAAAATACGGTTATATTTATGGTAAATGTTTTTTAGAAAATCGTATGATGAATTAAACTATTAAGAAAAAAATATTGAGGTAGAGCCGTATGTTCGCGATAATCCGCGGACACGAAACGAAAACTATCCAGTATTATGGGACAGGGAGTAATAATTTTAGTAATAAAATTCAAATACAATAAAAATTAATCAATCAAAAGTATAATAACATCTCACAGAAAGCTGATGAATGGAGAATTAGAACGATAAACAATTTGATATAGAATACAAATTTATTAATTCCAAAAATGTTGTTCACAAGAATTTTATGGTTATACAACATTACATCCATGAGCTGGGCTTTGTTCTGTTGCGAGTTGTTCTCTGATTTGGTTTTTCTGTTGTTGTTGCTGTAATTGGGATTTGGTTTTATATCTTCATCTGGCATAATTTTTGCTCTTGCTGTTAGTTTGTAAGACATGTTTTTTGTTTTTAAATTTGAAAAAAGTGAGTTTTCAAACAAAATTGCACTCAAACTATTTTAATATATAATCTAATATATAAAATATAATATGTATAAAAAAGTGTTTCAACAGTCACTACAACATCGAATGACAATTTTTGGTTAAATTTTTAAAATTTCTAAAATCTAAAATTAAAACAAAATAATTATTTTATGACTCAGAAAAATAATTAATAACTCATAATTAATTTTAAAAGCATGATGAAAAAATCAATTTACTTTATTTAAATAGAAAAATTGACATACACGACCACGCTCAAATTCGAAAATTCGGTGCAGGTCGGTGTTGTAGAAATCAGCCGAAGTACTAATACAATTTGGGCACATGTTCACTACAAACGGTTGAGGAGGGTAAAATAAAAGTAAAATTTAAAAGGGAACCGCATTTGTTATAGCGCGTTATTTCAAATTTAATCATTTCATCGTTTGATGTTTCCTGGTGATCTAAATCTCAAAAAAATATTATAATTCATTAAATTTCCTATAAAATCGAATTAGTAATAATAAAATTGATTTGGCAAAGATTTTCAATAGAAATTAATAATGCACAATTAATAAATCAATGAATAAATTGTCAAAATCCTACTTTTGCGATATCATAAACTCTATAATACATATAAATTGGACGAGAATCGTGTGAACCAACCATCATGCTTGCGAACGAAGGAGGATTGTCTATGTCACGATAAGCAATTGTTATATCAATAATATATTTCAATTTATCCTTTTCAGGGATTCTGTTTCGTGAGAAAGCTACCAACGTGTATAATATAATATATAATTACTCAGTATTAGATTATAAATATTCTAACATTCACTATTATCACTATTAACCAGGTTTCGATTATCTGACAAAACATGAAGAGCCGACTAAAGGATAGAATGAAGATTTTTATCTTGCATTTAAAATTCAACTTCAATAGCTCCAAGTCTTGGTAGTGTTGTGTAATCCAAGTCTGGATAACCATTCTTAATTGCGTATGCCTTGTTCGATTCTTTTCTTTTGTAGAAAAATCCCCCTTCGGGAAAAATAATCAACCATTTTCTGTTTAATTTTGTAAAGCTATATTTAAATTTTTCAGGAAGAAACGACAATTGTTGATTTCGAGTTTCTTTACCCTGAAAGTGAAAAGTTTATTTATTTTATTGATTTAACCAAGAGTTTACCTAAATTCATTATTGTGGCATCAATTAATAAATATTTAGAATGTAATAAATTTGTATTATATTGGATAATACAGGAAAGTTATTTATTTTCCAAAACAAAAGTTATTGTGTTATGATCAACATGTCATTTTACAGCTAATTTTTCAACAATATTGTTTAATAAAATACTTTAAAAATCAATATTTAGTTATTTTTATATATCTTTTTTCTTATATTTTAAAAATTATTGCTTCACCTTAATTGTATATTTTATATATTAAATAATTTTATTAAAAAAATCTTGAATATAGAACAGTATTGATATAATATTTCCTTTTATTTTCTATTGCCATCAGAAAATATTAATTTTTTTTTGAATATTTCTATATTGCTAAGGTAATTATATTTCATGGAAAAATAATAATATTTAGTCATACTTTTTCTTTCATCTAAATGTTTATTTTACTTCGTATAACTATTGTACAAATTCAAGAACAAAATTCTATCTTATAAAATTAATTTTAATTTTTTTACCTATTTTACACTTTCCTTAATTTAATATCATAAATGTCAAGTTTTAATGTTATCCGTTGACTGAAACTGCTCTACCTATATGTCTTTTATTCAGAATTACAGCTTTAACAATTTCATGTAAATAACAGACATTAAAATTAAATCTATTTATAGAACACCAAAAAGGTAGTCATATTTTTGATAAAATTTAAAGTTAAAGTCCAGTAGTTTTACATAATGTGCAATGAATGATATTTAAAACCAAATGAATGATAAATGATCACAATAATACAAGCAACACTCAAAATGTTCAATGCAGTTGCAAATTTCAATATTTAAACACAAACGAGTCGAATAGCATTTTAAAATATCAAAATACAATTTGCTCTTTTAGATCTTAATAATAATTAGTATTTGTTTTAATCAGATCATAAATGTCAAATTGATTTTAAGTTTATTGAAATTTTTTTATCTTCTTTAATAAAATCTAAAACAGTGCTTATTAACAGGTGAAGTGCCGCGTGCACTGGCGGGTGCACTTTTATATTATTTAATAATGTAGACATAAAAGGTGTTAAATTACAACGATTAGTTTAATAAAAAAATTTAAAAAAATAACTGAAGACAATAGAAATAATAGAGACAGTAATAACACTCCTAAAAATAGTGAATAGAGAATAAAGATAGAGAATGATGATATAAAAAAGTAAAATACCAGGATAATTGAGATATTGAGTAAGGTGATTTTGTTAGAAGAATGATCTAATGAAAATATTTTTGATTTGAAAAGATGAAAAAAGTAATTTTGAAAAAATAAAGTAAAATGGTGACATTTTGAATAATAAAGTTAACCTCGACTAAAACTTGGTACGTTACGAGGTCTTGTAGTTCCATATAGTAAAATATACTTGGTCATTGATATATTAAAAGAAACAAAAATTATATTTTTAAATTAAATTCTTACAAATGTTTTGTATAACTTAAATTTATTGTTTAAAATTTCTAACACAAATAATGCAATTTAAAATATGATCAACCATTTTTGGTGTAATCGTTTTGGTGTAATAATTAAATACCATATATAAACACGTACTAGCCGAAAATTTATTTCTTTTGTTTCGACTTCCGACTTAAAAGAGGGCACAGAAACATGAGGACTTCTTACAAACCAAAGATAATATTTTTCAAGAAAATTTGAACTCCTAATTTTTTTGAATATTATAAGAAACCGATAATTGTTGCTTTAACTATAACATTGTCTACAAAAAAATAATAATTGTAATTTACTATTATTAATACACAGTGGAAGCCAAATATTATTATTACGAATAATGTTATCACGATCAGTCGGTCCAAAAAATACATCATATAAAATTATTTAGAAATATTCCGCTTATTATAATCAAACTTGGGCTGTTGTTATCAAATTTGATAATTATACATCAGCTATACAAAATAACGTAAAAAATATATTTCTCTTTTTGATGTATTGCATTTCCTAGCAATGTCATGAAAGTATGTTTCAAAGAAAACATTGAAAACTGCTTAAGAAATGTGAATTTTCTAAAATAATTGATGAAACTCTTGTTTCTGAACATGAACAAAAGCATTTCAAATGATATGATTAAAGATGAATTTGAAAATTGAGTAGATGTTGATGACGATATTGAAGTGGTAGCTACAATGACTATCTCAGTAACATGTCAAGAAGTTATTGATGATGACTCCAAATTATCAAAAGATTCAGAGTAACATGCATACTGAAGAAGAAATTTAAGATTCACAACGAATTTTTCGCCGTGGTGTTCAATACAAAGCTATGAACTATGATAACACTAAAAATATAAGATTATATTTTCGAGTTAATAAATTCAAACAAACTACAAACAACAATTCATGAATTTTTCACATAAATGTTGTTTTAAAAAGGTTGTTAATAAAAGTTTAGGCAAAATATAATTAGGTTCTATTATTTTGCAATATATTGTGTTCAATATTGTTTTTTTATCTTCTGCTTAATGTTATTAGTCGGTATTTGTTTTCAAAAGTTGCAGGTTACCTACTGATCACAATAAGCGGTTTTTACTGTATTAAGTACAGCATACTCAGTAATTAAATAGCTTATAATTTATATATTATTGTCATTTCTTTTTTATTTCAAAATATACTTTTATACAAAAATTCAGCAACATTTTAGGTACACTATATTATGCAATTATTCTAATTAGAGTCTAACTGAAAACTAACTTTACATATTAAATAATTCAAGTATATCTTATTGTATGCTATGCATATTTCAGAAAGTAATATATGAATAAAAAATGCATAATAATCTTCCAATGATCTTTTTCGGAAATAGAAATTAGGACAGAAAAATCTATATGAAAAAATATATATGAAACGTTGACTATTTAACGGGTGTGACTCAATATTATAATAATGCCAATCTATGAATTAAAACAAATTACTATTTAATATTAGCGCTTTAAAAAAAGAAAGTTCTGCAAGGTTTTTATTGCTAAATACAGCATTTGCAACAATTTTATCAAAATTTTAACTTGTGAATATAATTATGATCTGTTTTATGTGTCTGATACTTTTTTGGAGCTGGATGCTTACTTGTTTACGCCATTAATTGAGTATGACCCACGTTAAATCATACATGAATTATCGGATTAGCTCAATCATTCAGGACAATTTCAGAAAATTGAACAGGTGAAAAGACATGGTATTTGGCTTTAACAATTAAACATGGCAACGAACAATTTGTAATGCTTTGTTGATCAGACAAAAAAAGAATCGTTTTTGCAGTGCGCAAGTAATAAAAGAGGGATCTCTATTCAAATATTAAAGGAAAAAACAATAGCTTTCTCTGACAAACGCCGATTACGACATCTAAAGCTGGGCTACGCCCAAAGAAGGTTCTTTGTGCATTTGGTGGTATTGTATTGGCATTATCCAATATGAGCTCACGCAACCTGACCAGACTATTACACCAGACATTTATTGTGAACAATTAGACAGGTCCAATCTGGGTTTGACATTTTTGCAGCTTTTATTGATCAATCTGAAGTGGGTAATCTTGGACCAAATGACATCATTTAGACCACTGAGTTATTTGCGTTTATAATTTTCAACACTAAGATTTCCAGTTTGGAATTTTTGANACAAATTATTTATTTTTATAATATTAAATAATAATTTGCTATTTATTTCTGTTATGTAGCAATGTTTCAGATACCGAGTTTGTGTTTAATATGGATCGAATGGCGCCAGCCGGAGTTGCATTGTTCGTATTGACACGTCAGGAAAACAAATAGAAATAAAGAAATTATAAATTTTAATGTTCACGTTATCTTATATTAAATTTTTTTTATAGATATAATAAATAAAACTTCGATGTTTTTTTATTTATTTTTGATCCCACATGTCATTTCAGTAACTTGTTGCTGTTTTAATCTCCGCCATCCTCAAGCTCTTCTTCGCCATCACTCTCCTGGAAACCTTCGAAGCTCTCGTCATCTGAACTGGCCTGAAACATGTCCATGACTCGCTGTAGGCGCTCTTCTTCGATTGCCACATCATTTCCTTCTGCTTTTGATGCTTCACTGTCTCCCTCTCCATCTGTCGAGTCATCGGCGCCAACATCGGGAACGTTACTGGGCATAATTCCACACTTCTTGAATCCATTTGTGATTGTTGTCACCTTCACTTTCTCCCATGCAGTTATGACCCACTTGCATACTTCAACGTATGTGGCACGGCGTTGTCTACCAGCTGGTGTGTATGTGTGGGACCCAGTTGAAATCCACTTGTCCCACTCCTCACGAACAAACGTCTTGAATGGTCGATTTACAGCGACATCCAGTGGCTGAAGCTTGCAAGTGAGGCCACCCGGGATGACGGCGATATGGGCGCCCGCTGCGTTTATCTTCTTTTGAACAGATGACTCTTTGTGAGCTGTCATGGCATCAAAAACAAGGAGAGATTTCTTTTTGAAAAATCCGCCTTGCCTGGTGCGGAAGCATTTGTCTGTCCAGATCCCCATGACGTCCGTGTTCATCCAACCTTTTTATTGCATGTAACGACAACACCACTTGGAAGCTGTTCACGTGGCATTGTCGCACGTTTGAAGATAAGCATTGGCTTGAGTTCTGGCCTCCAGCGGTGCAGGCTAAGACGACGGTAAACGAAGTTCTTTCATGTCCTGTCGTAGCAACAGCGACCGTCTTAACCCCGACTTCAGCAACTGATCGCGTTGGAGGGATATCAAAGACCATGGGCACTTCGTCCATGTTGATGACGTCATTTGGTGAGAGATCGTGTTGGCTGATTTCCTTATGAACAAATTCTCTGAAATCATCCAACTTCTTTTCCCAATCATCCGGAAGTCGCTGGCCGACTGTTGTTCGAGCACGCATCGACAAATTATTGCGCCGCATAAATTTGTAAACCCAATTGTACGAGCCACCTTTGAAATCATCTAACTTCATTTCAACGGCCAACAATCTTGCTTTTGCCTTAATTGCCACCGTCGATACAGCTCGATTATTCTCTCTCTGAGCCAAAATCCACTTCACCAATTCGCCTCCAGATGTGGCCATCTCGCCTTGCCGCCACGCCTTGCTCTTTTTCTCGGATTCATACTTTCCAGCTCTGTCTCTTCCTTCCTCCACTCTCGAACCGACGTCTCACCAACACCAAACTCCCGACCCGCCGCTCTATTTCCCTTCTCCTTCGCATACTTAATCACCTGAAGCTTAAAATCAGCTGTGTAAGACTTTCTTTTAGGCATATCGAATAATTTATGATGGGTTTTAAAATATCATGAGTTTATATTGTGCTATGAGAACAGAGAATTCGTTGTTTTATTTTGTCAGCCGTTGGAGTAAGACCAATAGTTTTAAACGGATCTAACCACGTGGCAATTTATCAGGCTGACGACGTCATCACACGCCGACAACCCAGCCAATAAAATTAAACGAATTTCACACGTGGTTTGTTACATCGCTGAACTTTAAATTTATGACTCGGCTTGTTTTGTCGCGGAGTCTCGTGATTAATAATACGTGATGCAAACAGCAACAATAAACAAACACGGAATGTAACGCTGTTTAATATTGAGATTATGAATTATTTTACAAACAAAATTTATGGAGAATAATTAATAAGTATACTAAACCGCATTTTTGGAAATTTACCAGCATCAGGTAGGTGCGCGCTATAGGCCAGGGCGCGTTATACAAATTTGTATTTACACATACAATAAAATCCGCGCGGTATACAGGGATACGCGTTATACGCGGGGGCGCGCTATATCCGCTAAAATACGGTAATTTATTCATAAGTCGGTCAATTAATTTTTTAAAACAATTATTTCTAAATTATAAAGGAATAAAATGTCAATTATTGTCAACAATATTTAATTGTGACACGCATTTTGTTACTGGTCACCGGCACTGTTTGTGAATAAGATCAATAAAATTATGTATTATATTTATGGCCACGATTCTACAATATGAGCAATAATCTAAAAATCTCATTTATGATAATCTTTGTTAGTTAAAAACTTAATCCGTCAAATGAAAATGAAAATTCAATATTTGTGCAAAATTTTGACAAAAAGTACAATGTTAATTGAAAATATCCATTAAAAATTTATATTTTATATGAGAAAACTGTTCTTATGATTGATACAATGTAAAATATATATTATGTAATTATTAATAATGCAAATATTGTACAATTACAAAGTAAAATATGCTTACGGAAATTATAAATAAATAGGCTTATTATTATAAGAGTATAATTCTACACTTATTTTGTCGAACTATTGTACATTTTTTATTTCTGGTATTTATATGGCTTTCAAACGACCAAGTAATGATATTAATGAAAACCCTATCGATTAGACCAATAATCTGCTAAGATTTGACAAGGCTGTTAAACAATGAAAAACAAAAAAAAAGATTCATTAGGAAATTATTATAAAATTCCAATGAAAGTGCTATTATTGGGAAATTTAATTAGCCTACCAACACCCTTCAATTCACGAATTTATAAAGTGATGACTAGACAAGGGGAATAGATAAAAGTAAATAGAAGAGAATTTTGAGGGGAAATAATTGGTCATTGTATTTTAACGGAAGAAAATTAATGGCAAGGAGTTGTAGGCGATCTTATTAAAAATTGCAGAAAAAGAAATTAGATATATTGCTTGTCAGTACCATATGTTGGACCGCATTTTTAAAGCATTTGATGGATGAGACCTTAGGAGGGGAAACTTGATTTTTTCGATGGAATTGTCATGTTTGCACATATTCAAAGCCAGACAATGTTGGATATGACTACAATAAAATGGAGAGAAAACATGTTGGTTCTATTGGAACTTGGATATGACTATTATATCTACATCAAATTTCGACGACTTTTAAATTTGAGTAATGTACGGTGGAATTCAAATGCAATCGATACAATCTTAACTTTTTTGATATCGCCAAACAAGAAACAAAATTGCAGCAAATTTCTTCTTTCAATTCTGGAGCGTGACTTAATATCTGGTTTTCTGATCACTGTTAGAAAAAAATTCTTACACTAAGTTAGAAGAATATATTAATAGCTATGAAAAGACAAAAAAATGCTTTTATACTAATTTGAGTTTCGAGTCATCAGCAATTGAGAGCCAATACGGCAATAATTGCGCTGAGAGGGCTACACAGTATGTTCAAATTTCTGAGATTCTTAATTTACGATTCATATAGAATAATAAAGATTTATGACACTATATTACATAAGTTTCAAGAAAATATTATTTAAAAAACTATAAGCCATTGACTTGGTTAGTGGGTAAGGTTTTTTCACAAAAAAATAAGAAATATATATTTTTTGTTTTTAACTCATTTCTCCTTTCTCAAAGCAAAAATAATCAGCAGCCTAATATATATATATATAATCATTCTCAGTTATAACGAACAGTTATAATTGTAAAATAATGGATGAAAATGAAAAATTATTTATGTTTATTCATTTAGCATATTTAAAATAGAAAATTGTTCTATAAAAGGTTTACTCAAATTAAAGTAAGTGTATTTAAAACATTATTTAATATCCTATAATTCGCGGGAAATTATTTTTAAATTATTTTATTATTCAGTGCCAATTTTGTCATCTTCATCACTAATGTTCCTATTCAGCACATACCGAATAATGTATTCATCTGTTGAAATTCAAGATGTAAAGCATTAATTATCAATGTTCATAAATTAGACAATGCCAGCAAAATCAAATTTTTTGTACTTTTAGTCATTCAGACTAAGGGATTTCATCTTGAATGTCAATATTTACAGTTGACTCAGAAAAAACACAAATTTCTTAAAACAGTTTTTAGTTGTTCTTGGTTTGACATAATAAAATGTATTTCCCATCCAACGAATTTCAAGTAAATATATGATTCTTAATAAAAATTTTTAAATCATTTCAAATTATTTGTTTTTTTGGAATTTCTATGTATTTTTATGAAGGTATAAATTGAATAAGTTTACTATTTATAAATAAACAAAAATTCAAATAAAAAAAATTATTTTCAAATCATGATTACAAATAGTGATTCCACGAAATTAATTCTCAAATAATTTCTCTTATTATAATTTTGAGAGAAATAATTTAACGTGGCAAAAATACTTTTTCAAATTTTTGTAATTATCTTTTTAGATGTGAAGTGTCAGTAGCGTAGCGAGGACAGTGGCAAGGGGATCTATCATTCAAGAGCGACAAAAATTTCAATTTTTATTTTGTTCGATTTCTGGGTAATATATTTTAAATTAATAATTATTGTAATATAATTAATCATTTCCTTTCTTGGTTTGTCTAATAAAATGTTATAAATAATGTTTGTAACCAATCAATCAAATATCTCTATATACAAAGCGTCTTTTCTTCTTTCTTTCGCAAAACTTTACTTTTCTAAGATAGTGATATATTTTTATTTTTTTTAACGAAAAGTACATAAAATGCAACACAAGCACTCAATGCAATTCCGGACGTTCTGTGGTTCAAAGATGTTGCTTATTTAAGATTCAGTAATAATCTTCAAATAATATCGAAATGATTATTCGTGGATTCCGGGTATTTCGTAACGAATCCAGTCTAAATGCAGTAAAATTTAAAGACTAACCTCATCATGTATCCCTATTAATGTCGAAAAACAGTACAGTATTTTGTAAAAACGTAGTTAGGTAGTGATTATTCGTAATATATTATAGTGTTTTAAGGTAGCTAATGTATTATATTATTATTTGTATTGTATTCTTAATACGACTATATTCTATATATTATATTACTGTATTATATTCCTGCAGTTATGCTCGCTAAGCAACTATACAGTGTGCAAATTAATAACTATTATAGATAGTAGTATAGATGTGTCCCCTCTAGAACAGAACTCCCTGCTAACAAAATATTAAGCTAAAAATGTTGCTTAATATTTTATATAGGTCAACTCAAAAATCATGTGGGTCACACAGATAAGCATTCTCTTAAAACTTGTGTCCCTTCCAGGACAGCCTATAATTATTAAATAAGTAGGTCATACAGGTTTGATTAATTAATAAGTAGGTCACATACACAATATAGTTTTTAAATATGAAATAGGTTAACTAATTCATGTTTACATACCTACAAGAATCTGCTAATGACAATTACAAATAGTCATAATTCCTGTTTCATAAAACATGTGACTATATAAAATCACCGAAAGGAATTTTGAACCAAAAGTGTATACTCGTCCGGTATGACAAAAAAATTGACTTTTTAATTCGAGATAATAAAAATGAAAACATTAAATTTATTGACATCCTGTAATACCGAGCATAATTTCATAAAATAAAATACAGATGAATTAAACTTTGCTAAGTAAAGACTTAAAATATAATCTAGAAAATGCGTTCACTGTCTATAGAGTAACTTTATCAACTTGAAATTTTTGTTTTTTTGACGCTAGACTTATGCAAACCTTTAAAAATTTTGCAAAATATAGGTATTCTCGTATTCACGACATAGATTTTTTTCTGTAAAGAACTTATTTCAGACACTAATAACAAGTTCTTAATCCGTTCCAGTCCAGTGATTCCAAATGGAATCAATAATTCAAAATTCAATTTTTGTATTTCGACAATTAAACATGCTGGCAGCAACTAATGTGAATTGAAGCAAGATGTATTTTTAACAGTTGGCAATGCTCAATACGCATAGAAGTTGTATTAGATGACAGAAAAAGAATTGTATTTATCAGCATGCTGTCGCATAAAAAAATTGAGCTGGAAAGGGTTAAAGAAATTCTTCAAGTTTCCAGCTTCAAAGATTTCAATTAGCTTAGGCTGCACCTAGACACTGTCTTATCAACAGATAATCAGAATGATTGTATTTATATTTTGTCACTTCTCATTAAGTATCTGCACTGTTTTGTTAGTTATGTGTCACAAATGTTCAAAGAAAATAGAACAAAATTATTATCTAGATTATCCATAGAAAACTCTCCATACTGGACAATGTTATCAAAGCATTATTGAACATTCGTGGTTTATTAAATAAAATTTTACTCTAAATTAATTCTAAATTAAAATTATTTGAATCAATTTCATTGTATTTATTTTTTATTTAGTCAAATTGCATAGGAATAATTCATTTTAATTTTGTTCAATGTTTTTTATTTTATTTTCAGTTCTGTCCTTTGAATAATCATCTAATATTGTAATTTTAATTGTTTTATCAAATAAATCTTTAAAAAAAAACCAATTTTTTTGGATTAAGTTACATAGAAACCAAATCAAACTGCAAATTAAAATATCTTTATGACATACTAACAACCGCCAACCTAAATTTCTATTCATTACAATTAGCAAATGTGACAATATTACATTTATCTTTACAAATTCAATGAACAAGAATAATTTTTTTCTAAATTTTATTTTACCTTTGTAATAATTAACATAATTGATTTATTATATTAAAAATTTTTAAATAATTATATATAGTATTATCAACAAGAAATTAAGTAAAATCCAAACCTGTTTTACAAAAATATCATTACGAACTAATGACACCCACCCGAATGGAGCATATTTAAACATATCATCTAACATCCAGGACGAATTAAAGGTCAAATATTTTCTGCTATTAAGGATATGCATAATTAACGGCACATCAACGGTCGATTGATGATTAACCAATAAAAGACAATTTTCTTTCTCAAATTCAGTTATATCTTCACCGAATTCATGAACTATCGAGAACAATGATATTAAATTATGATATATAAAAAACTTTACCATCACAATCACCGAGAATAAAAGCTGAACTTATGGCATTGACTAATGATTTAACTGCTATGGAGTCTAGAGCAAAATAAATATTTGGGAAACATTTTTTCAATGGATATAACAATAAAAAAGTAATCGTGTATACACCACAAACAAAGCACAATAGAAATGTGAATGGTATCGAAATTATAGTTTTCAAATAATTCATTTGAAATAAAAAGATTGGAAAAAAAATATTTAAAAATTAGATTCAACAAACAGAATCAAATATTAATTTAAAAATATGTAATTGGTTCTCATTGAATTAAACCATTTGAATTGATATTTTAAAACAAACTATTCGTTTAATTAACATATTATTAATTAATTAAATAGCTGAAGAATTTTACATAAAAAATGAAATTAATCCTTTAATTTAATTCTTTATTTTTGAATTTTATTTATTTAAGTTAACACTTAATAAATTTTTATTTAATTTTCAGAAATCCTAAAAAATTAGAATTAAATATTTTTCAGTATGATCTCACATATGAATAGCATTCTGTTGTATTCAAATAATATTGATATTGATTAAAAGTTGTTTCAATAAACAGTAAAGTTCATATTCAAATTTGAATTTGAAAAATTTGGTTTGGAAAACTATTTTCTATGTTATTTAGTAGTCAACAGCGCAAATTTTGGGAATCCCGCATTTCTTATCATTCACTTTTGACCGAAGTTATTGATAAAATAAAATCCAGCTCTCGTCAACTTCCAAATATCTGAGGGCGCTTAAATAAAACCGATATCTTTTCTTAAGAGTTTTGAAGAAATTTTTAGGCAGCAGCATTTGCGAGTGATTTCGATTATTTAAATTGTAGAAACCATATTTTTTTATATTTATATTTTAAAATAAACTTTATCGTTGAAATCGAGTTATCTTGGTTATTTAAACGCGCAGTATATTTTGGGGTCAGATAGTGCAAACAGTAATAATCGTTAATCTAGCTAACGAACCTAACAAATCGGCGCATCATTTCTGCCACCATCTGATGATGTCTTCTGATAGTTTCAGCAGAGTTGCTTTACTAAAAGGTTTTACAGAACTGGTTTATATTCATGTTTCATGTTTGCGGTTAAAAAAATTCAATATACTCTTGTCTGACATGGCGCAATCAATGACAGAGCTCACTCTTCGTCACATATCAACCGATTGATTTCAGCCTGCATCTTTGATATCTGCAATTCATACGCACGATAATGAATTTAATTTCGCGTGGATTGGTCTCGTGTTTTTTTCGTGTTTTTCTTAAATATCTCTTTATCGATACGAAGTTGCAACAGGTCCTCACGGAAACTCTTGATAATATTTTCTACTAATGATTAGCAAAATGATTTTAGAATAAATAATCGCATCTAAACAGTAAGTGTATAAAATAACTACTATATGCAATTTTAGACTGTTTTCGTTTGCCTCGCTCCTACTTTGTTACATCACACTCCTATCTATTCTGATAAACATCTTATTCGGAACACGCATAGCAAAATAATTTGATTAATAAACTAAAATATATAATAACCGATGAACATAAAATCAAGCCATGTGCATTTTCAGAGTCAATAAAATAAATTAAGGATGAGATCGTCAAGCGATAAAAGGAACAAAGGTTTGACGGAATAAATGAAAGGAATCTCTTTCACCACAAATTACATCTCACTACAATTTTACTGTCTTGCTTCGGATTTTCATCGGACGGATTTGCTGTCCTTTTGCCTCCCAATTTCGCCTAGTTGCACGCCGTGCACGGACAGTCTTGAGGAGGCCATTTCTAATCAAAACCTTTAGCTTGAGGTTTAACCTGGCATATGTTTATTCGGAGTTTTACGATCTAACATCTATCGAACATTTTTTTCTCCATACAGGATAACGATATATCCGATATTCCACTTCATTCGGCTAAAAAATCGCATTTTCCCGTGAAAATGTGGAAGCAAAACCACTTGACTTCTCTGTTGGACGCTCCCATTTTCAGCAAGTTTATTTAAAATTTAATCAACCTCTTGTCTAACAGATCCATCAACTACAAGTACTCTTTCATTAGCTCATCATATTTCAGCTTACAGATGTATTTGAGCGAAGCCGAGCAATGTTTTCTGTATAATTCTATACAGGTCTTGCAATTTTTGGACTCTCAAAAACATTTATTTTGTCGGATGAAAACTACCGTATTCTGTGATTTACAGTTTCTCTTGAAGAAGTCCCTTTTCTTGATTCTTCAATCTTTTGAATAATTTCTTTCTTTTCTACCTTTTTTAAAAGTAAAATCTGAATTACGCTTTTAAATTCCATTTCATCAACATGTTCTTAAAATTCGCCTAATGACTGAAAGTTAATATTAATACTTTAAAACAGAGCTCCGCAACCTTTTCTCACCAGCGCACACCTAAAGACTTAAAAAAATTTCGCGGCACACCACAAACAAAAATTTTTAAAAATTTACGTGATAAGAAATGCACAAACAGAAAATGTATTTTTTTTATTTGATAAATTTATTATCGCCGTTAACAACTATTTTTTATTTATAACTGTAACTAAAATGAACTAATGAGATACCTGTGCTTGTTTTAAGGAACATAATAGTTTTATATTGGGCTCAATATTTGAAAGAGAAACTCGAAGTTCTTGGTCAAGGCCCTTCAAGCACGACCGCTTATCATTTTTTATTAAAACTGAAGTTGAAAAACTTTCTTCACATATGTACGTGGTTGAAAATGGGAGCAGAACTTCAATAGTCTTTTTGGAAATTCGAGGATATTCTTTCTTAACCGCAATCCAAAACGTATCCAATGGAACGTCGGAAAATTTTATTTTTAGCGTCCCATCGTTCCTCAAGTCAAAAAATTCGTCTCGAATTTAAAGAGAAAGAGCTACTGTAGAATTTTCGGCATTCGCTGAAAAAGGATTTCGAATCCAATCGTACAGGTCTGTATTAATTATGTGAAAGTATTGGTGAAATTTCTGTTGTAGCAATGTTAAATGTTGTTCGGCCAAACGCAATATGATCTGCTTGTTTTTTCCTGCTTGTGCAATCCTTCCAATCGTCTGGTTGGTTCTTTGGTACATTTCTAGTGATCCTTGTTGTAACTCCGATTGCCAAAGATCAAGTTTCTGTTTGAACCCGTTCAATTTGTCGGAGCATGTCAACAAATTTTCATTTC
Organism: Schmidtea polychroa; assembly: GCA_959609185.1. Lineage (NCBI taxonomy): Eukaryota > Metazoa > Platyhelminthes > Tricladida > Dugesiidae > Schmidtea > Schmidtea polychroa. The sequence continues at coordinate 45,074 of CAUHTR010001009.1, read as the reverse complement.
GCCCTTGCATTTTTTTATTAAGTTCATTCAGGTGTTCAAATATGTCAGCCATGTAGCAAGTTTGGTCATCCAGTGATTATCTTGTAGGAGCTTGTGTAGTTCGGGCACATTTTGATTTAATAGAAAATTACTAACCTCTTCACGAAGCTCAAATAGTCGTGCTAGAACTTTACTTCGGGACAACCAGCGTACTTCTGTGTGAAGTAATAAGGATTGATATTCCGATCCCATTTCTGCACAGAGTATCCCAAAAATTCGCGAATTCAAGGCTTTTGATTTAAATAAATTTATAATGCTGATGCATTCATTCATTGTTGCCAATAGTTCCGAAGGTAAATTTTTAACCATCAAAGCTTCTCGATGTATGCAGCAATGTGTAATTTGTATTGCCGGATTTTGTCGCTCACACACATGAGACAAACCCCTTTTTATAACCCATCATTGCCGCAGCGCCATCCGTGCAAACACTCATGCAATTACTCCATTCAATACCATAGGTTTTGAAGAACTCATCTGTTACTCGAAAAATTTCCTCACCGGTAGTCCGCTCTGGAAGTTCTTTGCAAAACAAATAATGTTCTTTTATGGACTCCTCGTCAACGAAACGTACAATACATATTAGTTGTGCTCGGTTTTTAATATCGGTTGATTCGTCAATCTGAAGAGAAAAATTCTCCGTCATTTTCAATTTTGTAATTAATGTTTTTAAAATATCGCTTGACATATCATCAATACGTCTTTTAACAGTATCAGATGATAACGAAACTTTACTGACTTCATTAATTTCATTAGGCCCAAACATTAATCGAATGATTTCCATGCATGCTGGTTTAATAAAGGTTTCGCCAATTGTATGTGGTTTTTTTCTGACGTGCAATTAATTTTGAAACGTGGTAACTAACTTCTAACGCTTTATCAGAAATTGTAACGGACGATCTCATAAATTGCCTCTGTTTTAAATTTTGATTTAAAAGCCGCTGAAAATATTGTCTGTCCTTGTTGGCGCAATTGGGATGTTTTGATTTTAGATGGCGAATCAGTTTACTTGGCACCATTGCCTCGTTGGAAAGCTGTTCTTTGCAAATTACGCATTCTGGTTTCGGAGCCGCTTCTTCACCACACCATGGAAATCCGTATTGAATATATTTTGCATTGTATTGCCTTTTCACTATCTTCGGTCTTTTTACATCATTGCTCGTGCTGGGTTCATCATCATTTGTCGATAAAGTTGAACATTCTTTACGCAAAAACTTGTCCATATTTAAAATTATATAAAATAAATATGAATAAATATGAATATTTAATTGTAATATTTATATATTAAAAATTATTCAAATTCAATATTTAAAATTGAGCGCTAGTCAAGTTATTTAGAAAAATAATTATTTGAATACTTACATTAATTTTTATCTTCTAAATTCACAAAATCACAGAGAGGTGAGTACACTATAAAAGCTAACTTACGAATGAAAATTTAAAATCATCATCTGATTCAATAAAATAATGGATCACTTGTTCGAAGTCAACGAAAACAAATTTTTATGATGTATTTATATTTACATCATAAAAATTTATTGTTCTTAAAAATAAATTTCTCTAAAATTTCTTGTATTTATTGTTCAGGCTGTAAAACTTGGTAGCACAATATAAGACAATAAATTTAAATGTGAACAACCTGAAATGTAATTTTTTTAAACCATGTTTATTGACCGAATATTTTGTCAACAACGCAATTATTTGTAAACAAGATAGATATAAGCATAACGCACGTGTCCGTCATAAACCATATATTTTTTCTCGGGTAGGCATTGCGCCGCGGCACACCGGTTGCGGAGCTCTGCTTTAAAAAACCTATAAATTTATTAAATTGTATGTGTCTTATTTTGAATACAAAAGTACTTTTTTCTAACTTTATTATATCTATGTGAGATTTATTTGATTTATTTTCATATCCTTCTTTTTTTAGTTTAATTCTTATTTTAAATGAAGATGATTTAAATTGCATTTTTTCAAATTTTCTTTTAAATGATTTTCTTTTATTTCTTTGTATCTACCATCGCCCTGTTGAGGTTGAATCTGTTTCTCTAGTTATGTTTATTTGTTGTATTTTTATTTAATTTCTTGCTTCAATTCTTGTTTTTCAGAAGTATTTTATTTTATTTGTTGTGTTTATTATTTATTTGTTAAATTGTTCTTTATTTTGGGCGCTTAAGTGGTGTTCTTCCTTTTCACTCTAGTTCGATTTGGTGTTTCTCCTTGTTATGTATTACCGCTGCCGTAGAATAAATTCATCTTACTTTTAGGTTTTGTCTAGCATTACTGTGACTACAATTTTAACGATCAAACCAAAAGACAGCCATCACAAGCGAAGATGTTACCATGCAGCTTGAGTGAAATCTGAAAACAAAGTTTAGTAACTTCTGGGTCTGCTAGGTTACGGTTTCCATGGGTTCAGAGTACTGATAGAAGCTCAATACTAATATTTTCTTGGTTTTCTCTTGATGACATTCAATCATAAATACTCGTATACTCTATGATCTTTCTTTTCCAACAATTCATTTAGAAAATCTTTTTTATTAATTTTAATACTCTCAAAATAACCAATACACACTAGTCATGTTCAGGGCCTAGGAGAGAGAGTGCGGGGCCCGGGGCCAAATTTTTTGGGGCCCCTTTTCAATAATTAAAAAATATATATAGTTAGCGACAACACAATATAAAAACAAATTTTATTATATTAATGATTTACGGGCTTCTGAAATTGCAAATTTATCAATTATTTCACTAAAATTTAGGTTTCTTGCAATATCGTTATTAATATGAAGCATTGCTAATCCATTTAGCCGCTCTTGTGCCATTGTAGATCTCAAGAAATTCTTAATACGTTTTTGAGCTGAAAACGTACGTTCAGACTCGCCTACAGAAACCGGATTGTCAAAAATATTCTTAATACAACTACAAGATTTGAAAAAATTGACTCCAAATTCATTTCAATAATAGATTTAAGCACTTCTTTTGGCTTTGATGATTTGAAGTTGGTTGCGTAAATGCTTTAAAAAAATATCATTTCATCATACAGGTCTGTTGAAATGTCATCCGAAAATTTAATTTTAATCTTGTCGCACTGATTTTGCAATATGTCTTCATCAATGCTATTGAAAGTCCACAGAAATTTAAAATTATCACAAATTTCAATCATTCATGAAAAGCGAGTTTGTAATGATTTTTGTAAAACTGAAATTGATCATGGCTCCAACCTTTTGTGAAATTACTTGCTAATTCATTTGCAAATAAGCAGCAAGCACAGTAAATAGATTTTGTCAACTCACTATAATAAATCCCGAGATGCCTTTTCTCCATTCTGAAGCGTTTTATTAAAGATATGAACTGGAAATTTTTTGTTTTCGATGTCGATTGGAAGTGATTGAGGAATTATGCGCTCAGCATTCAATAATGTTTTTCTTATATTTGGATCGTTTGACTGAAGAAGAGCGATATCAAAAACGACTTTTGAAACTAAATAATGATCATTATCTAAATCACTCGACGTATTCAATTTTTTTTCTTCTGCAATTGTTAAATCTTCATGTTCTTGTACGAATGTATCAAATGAATCGCCATTGACTGATGCGTTTAATGATTCAAAAGAATCTTCTTCATTGTTTTGGCTTGCTCTCTTCAAAAATGAGGTGATTTTCGCTGATTTATCGATAGCTTCTTTTCGCTTCTTAATGTCTTTTCATTTTTCTGCTCCACTCTTGTGTCTTTTCATCTAAATTAATATTCATTAAATTAAGGGATATATTTCAATCGAAAAAAAATTTCATACCCTTTGTTCACTTCTTTTAGTATTAAAATTTATTGTAATTAATTTTTATCAAATAGAAGCACAAACAATATAAACAAACTTTAATTCAGTTTAACACCGACAATTTTAAATTTAAAACTTCAATGAGAAATTTTAGAAATATTTCAAGCCGTTTCATTTCATTTTTTAGTAGAGAAATTTTAATGAAATTTAAAATATTCTTTCGAATTCCACGCTAGTTGGGTTTAAATTAGGGGCCCCAATATCATATCATTAATAAACGGATATTTTTAAAAATCTCTTATTCGTGGATTTTAATAACGATCAAGCAATTTTAAATGACGAATTCCTAATCTTAGATCAATCTGATTTATTTAAAAACATGTTAGATTGATATATAAGCAGTGGCGTACCAAGGATTTCTGGGGCCCTTGTGCAGATTTTGGGACGCACAAAATATTTGTCGAACGAAGTGATTCGATGTCGCTATACCGCCATTTTGAATCGAGTAGGCAAGTAAATTGGATTTGACGTTTTATTAATAAACAAGTCCTCATCACATAAAAAAAACCAACGTCAAGTAAAGCAAATAATTTAATAGATGAATGGGTGTGACATATGTGGTTTACAACTATATCCAATATAGATTCCTAATAATATTAAATGTATAAACCGTCCAAACTGTGGTTGCTGTCTTAATAAAAACAAAACAAACGCCAAAGCGATGCTTGGTTTGATGACAATCGGGGAATTTATAATGCTCGAACGTATAAATTTTACTAATTTTTCGTCCTGGGCCCTTGTGCGTGCACAACCTGCACAACCTATTGCTACGCCACTGTATATAAGAGCAAAGAAGTTATATCATTAGTCCATTTTCAAATTGTTGAATTTTTAAAAATTAATTTTTGTTTCCAAAAAAATTTCTTCAAATAAAATTTTGAAGATTTGGGGCCCGGGCCCAGTGGCCCCTCTGGCCCCGCCTCTCCTAGGGCCTTGTCATGTTACAGAAGTCATAAAGAAAAGAAACGTAAATCAATGTTAGAAATTCGGCTATGGCTGGCCGGGAAACTTCTCTTGAACCCCAGAAAATGCTTTATTGCACTCCAGATTAAAAACCACTGCATTAGTCAATGGTTGGTTATTCATTAAGAAACTTTATTGATCTTCATTTATTTAATTAATGATTTTTTTCTATTTTTCATTAAAATATTTCTTTCCTTTTCTTTTAATAGAAAAAAGTACAATTAGCAAAACAAATAATAATAATAATAAGGCAGTGCCGAAAATTCGTGAGTATCAACAAACATCGATATATTACTGATTTATAGTCTTAAAACTCTCTTTTTAATTCAATGGATAAAATAATCAGTGGTGAAATTGGAAGAAATAAAAGTTCTTATAATAATATAACTAAAACATATATACAAAACAATATACAAATCACTATAAAAACAATAAAAAATTAACATCAAATAAGTTAGAATAGACTTGATCGCGTTTATTCATTTACAGTTGGTGAGCTAAATATTTAAGAATCAGAAATGTCAGCCTGCCAAGTTATTTAAATTGTTCAATAAAATTCCGATACCTTGTAAAGAACTCAACTCAGACGAATCACCATTGTGATCAAAGAAAAAAACAAGGTGATAAAAGTTGAGAATAAGCGAAAAATGTGTTTAACACGTTCACGCCGGCTCGGATCACCGGTGGGACATATTTGATTGTGTTATTAGACGTTAAATTATTATTAGAAAATTTAACGTATATTTATCAAAAACATTTATTTTTAGTTACAATTATAATTAATAACATATTATAAACATAACTTTTGTTCAATAACATAAACTGCGCCGCCAGATGATGCGCATCATGAAAATCTGCGCCGGCGTGAATGTGTTAAAGTGAAAAGAAAATTTTATAGAAGTGGATTCAGATTTGTTTAACTATTATACTTGAGGCGGTCTCCCATAATGTAACCTGCTCTTAGAATCAAGTAAAATCGTTTGAATTTTATTGACAAAATACGAAAGATTGTGAACACTAATATTAATAAAAGTTAATTGTCTTGAATTAGCAGTTCTATCCTACCGAATCATAAAATTACTCAACAGATCAATAAACCATGACTACGATTAGATTATATTTACACCAGTGTTTCTCAGACTTTTCTTGCTCGCGGCACATCTGCCCCAAAAATAAAAGATTTTTACAAATTTTTTGATTTTCCAATGATATATAAAAAAGCATTTTAGTCTATAGCAGGGATATTCAACTGGCGGCCCGCGGGCCTGATCAGGCCCGCCGAAATTTGAAAAAGGCCCTTTCAATATCTTGGAATGCGTATACAAAAGGCGGTCTATTTAGATTCAAACCCGATCAAAATAGTGTTTTTATTGTTTTAACGGTAGAAGAAATTGTGAATTCGTGTAAATTGCGATAGTTTTGCAATAAAAAAACTTGCAAAAAACACCAAAGTATTGAAAATGTGTTTGTAAGTTTGAATAGGAAACGGGGTTTACTTAATATTTAATAAAATTAATATGTGTTTAAGTGGCTGTGATCATTTAAATTTCTTGGAAAATGCGTCTAACACCAGAAAAATTAAAAGAAAAAATGGCAATAAAGTTATTAATTTAAAATGCGCCAGGAAAATACATAATAATATAAAAATAAATGGTAAACATTATAATACTTGGTAATAGAATAACAATCACTAAAACCAGTTTATTTTTGTTACTTTGTAATCCGCTACAAAACTAACTACTTTTTAATTGATACGGCCCTCGATTGCCGTTATAAGAAAAATTTGGCCCTTCATAATATTTAGTATAATACCCATGGTCTATAGTATACTTCTCTCTTTGAAAAATTTATTGTAATTTTGATCCAGAGAAGCGACTTTTTCATAGTAAAAAGCTTGATATAGTTTTTGTAATTTTTTTTATTACTAACACAACGTTTGAGAAACACCGAATCAAAAATATCAATTAATACTTGACAAATGTTGTGCCAAAAATTTCAGATAATATGTAAACATATTTAACAAAAAAAAATAAAAAAAAAACAAAATGAAGATAAATGAAATTTCTTTTAAATAGAATGATAATTTGTTTTAATGCGTCAAATAAGCCTATTTACACTCACCGGCGCGAAACAAATGCAAATTCCAATTATCAGTGTAAACATAGAAATTAAGAAGCTAACGGAATAGGAAAATATAAAAAAACATGAAATCCCAGATCAATTTAAAAGAAAACCAATCAGATAAGGGCAATTCAAATTTTGCTGATAAATAATATTTTATTGTAGATTTTTATAGACTTATTAAAACAAACAACTTCTCTGGATTTGAAGCGCTTGATATTGCTACATGCAACTAGACATGAGAAACCATTATTTTCGGAAGTTGATTCTAAAAACTCCCAGTGATTGTATTTTGATTTTAGATTGTTGCATAGCAACTAATATTACTCGCCAATATATATTCCCGTGTTTTTATTTTACATTGATTTACTTAAACAATATATGTATTAATTAATTTGTATTTTAAATTTTTGTTTTCATTATNCGTGTCCTTTAAATCAGAACAATAACGACCCAACGTATGTTGAAATAAAAAATTCACAATCTTTTCTCACCACTTTACAATTAATAATCAAAATTACGTTTGACCGGTTCTCCGCTTGGTGTTGATGCTTTGATAAAGATAATATTCACCTTTTATTTTCTTAGGTTCTCTTGACCAACGTTTTCCTCTTTTTTCTGTTTGACCTGATCCTTTTCACGCTTTTTATTCCTTTTCTATTTCTTCTTTTTCCTTAATCTCCTAGATTCGTTTTCGCCTTTTCCTAAGCTCGGTTTCTTCTTACCCTACCTGAGGCAAAATGCCGATTTGCTCTGATTTTCCCTTTCCTTATATACTCCTCGAAATCGGGATGACAAATGGTTATTGCCGAGCCAATCTTTCACTTGACATTTGCTTCCACGTATCTGCTTCGGCTGTCACCCATAATGGTCCATCGAACCAAGATAATTAATGGCCCGTCCGGCCTTTCTACACGCACTATCTTCTCCTTGCTCTTTTCCAATTAATCATTGTGTCAAGCTAATGGGCCCAAATCTTCCTTCTGTTTACTTTTCTTCTTGTTTACCCAGCTCGGGTTTCCTTCATCTCTCGGGTTCTCCATTGGCTCGGGTTTCCCATTAGCTCGGGTTTTCTATTAGCCAATTAATTAATTAATTAACATTTTCTGTTTTTACATATTTGAATGCTTTTCGACCATTCCTAACCATTTTCTGATAAATCCCTAATCATCATCTTGTTGACCATTAGCTACTCTATATCTGTCCCGTTTTCCCCATTCGATTTCGATGATTTTTCCATTTATTGATTTTTCTCGGATTTCCGGATTCTTGCCTTTCGTAATTGCTTTTGGCATTTTCTAATACTGCTTCCATCACACTTTCCTTTACTATCGATTCTGTGCATGATCACGCTTTTATTTGTCTTTTTTCTTCACTTACTTTTTATTTAAATTATTAACCTAAATTTCATTTAAATTTATTTTAATTTACGGACCTCAACAGTATATTCTGAAAGTAACAAATCAATTTATTGTGCTCCTGGTCGATTGTTAGGAGGTGGTGGATCAGCACTGGCAACAACAGGTTATTCTGATTGGAAAAATGTAACAGAATGTTTATCTCAGCACGAAAATACATCACAACACAGACAGTTAGAAACAGTTCTGAAGCAGCGATTATTAGTAGACTCTGCGTCAAATGTGAATGAACTATTAAATTCAGAAACTCTAAAGGAAAAATATTATTGGATTCAGGTACTGAAACGGGTTGTGTGTATCATACGAAAACTTGCTAGCCGAACATTGCCTTTAAGAGCAAAAACTCAAATAATTGGAAACATCAATAATGGCAAATTTTTAATGGCCGTGTAATTAGTTGCCGAATTTGACCCGTTTTTAGCTGCGCATATTGAAAAATATGGAAATCCAGGAAAAGGAGGTACATCATATTTATCGTCAATAGTTTTCGAAGAAGTTGTAATATTGATGGCTGAAAAAGTAAAACAACAAATATTTAAGGAATTAAGAGAAGCAAAATATTATTCAATTAGTGTTGACTCCACTCCTGACATATCACATACTGATCAAATTGCTTTTATTATTCGATATGTAAAAAATGGAGTCCTCGAGGAACATTTTTTGAAGTTTTTGGAAAATGTAGGGCATAAAGCTGAAAATATGGAGAAAGAAATTATACAATTTTTAAATGAAAATAAAATTGAAATAAAAAATTTGAGAGGACAATCATATGATAACGCTAAAAACATGTCTGGAATTTATTCAGGACTTCAAGCACGAATTAAGAAAATCAATGAATCAGCTCATTTTATACCTTGTGCAGCACACTCAATGAACTTGGTTGGAAAATTTGAGGCAGATTGTTGCCGAGATGCAGCATCCTTTTTCAATTTTTTACAAGAATTATTTAATTTCTTTTCTTCTTCAACAAGTCGTTGGTTAGTGTTAACTACTAATTTAAAAGAGCGAACCAAAAAAAATCTTTCCGAAACAAAATCGTCTTGTCGGTATGATGCATGCAAAGCTTTGTATGAAAATGGGCCGGAATATCTGAAACTTTAAAAAAATATGACAAGATGAAAAAGTATCTTCTCAAGTTAGAAGCCATGCTCAAAATATTAACAAACAAATGAATCGTCTCAAATGTGCTTTTCTGATGACATTTTGGAAATCTATTTTAGAACGTTTTAATGCTACTAGTTTAAAGTTACAATCCATTGAAAATGATTTATCGATTGTTGTTGAGCAATACAAAAAATTGATTGAATTCGTAAATTCAATGTCAAATTTAAATGAAAACTATGAATCATTCTTTTGTTAAAGAATTTGAAAGAAAGCGAGGGAGAAAACGGAAAATATTTCATGATGAAACAATTGATGAATCAGAATTACATAGCAATCAGAATTTTAAAACCAAAACATTTATTGTTATAATTTCATGTCTTAGTGAAGAACTGAATAAGAAACTTGCAGCATAAATGAATTAATTTACAAAAATTTGAATTTTTAAACAATTTAATGAAATACCAACCTAAATTAATATTAGAAAATGCAGAAAATTTATACCAGATATACAAAAACAATTTAGATGAATGTTTTATGGAAGAATGTGTGCACTTGGGTTCATATTTGAAAGCTAATGAAATTTCTGAAAATTCGATATTAGAGCTCAGTAAATTAATATATAGCAAAAAATTAGAAACTGTTTTTCCAAATAAAAATATAATCTTAAGAATATATTTGTGAACGCATTTAAGTAACTGTTCTGCGGAACGCGGTTTTTCGTTATTGAAAAGATTGAAAAACTATTTAAGATCTATAAGGGAACAACGCTTAAACGCATTATCTATATTATCAATAGAAACAGATTTTACATCAAATATAGATTATTCTGATATAATTGATGATTTTTCTGACAAAAAATCAAGGCGAAAATTTTAATGTGTTAAAAGGAAGTAAGAAAAGCAAAATTTTACTTAATTAAAGCGTACTCCACTGACTTTTTTAGTTCTTATTAAGTCAATAAATTAACACAAACAACAGATAATTAGTTTTAATTGTATATTTGTACTTTTTAATTTTTAATACGAATAATGGGGCGCGTTAATATATATTGTCTAAGGGCGCCAAAGATACAAATGCGGCAATGTATATATCATTCTTTGTTTTACTAGATATTTATAACTATTTCATAAATAAAATTAGACCATAATTTTGGGCGGGAGAGTAATATATAATTATGCTAATTAAAAATAATCACAAATTATTTGTAAAATTTAATATAAAATTTACCGGCAGAAAAGAAAAGCCTATCAATTTTGAAATATCATTCTACTAACAAAATAGAAATACATGAATCAGTAAGAGTTTTCATCAACCACTGGTAGCAATATGGATGCTATTTCCGCATGAATGGAGCGTCACTGAAACGGAAGTATCGGAGATTTTGAAATTACTTCATCTTGATTCTGATTAGAAATCATGCCATTGTATTTTTATGCTTCACGAAAACCTTTCATTAAAACAAATTGTTTGAGACTAGAAGGAATTTTCATTTTCATTCAACCTATTACTAACAATATATATTTTATTAATCAACAATAATGAAAAGAGGAATAAAAATAACAGATATGATTTTGTAAAATTCGGTCCCATATTGTCTTTTGTGTTGAATTATTTATTGCAATTGTTAAGCCAATATAAAATGCTAACTATTTCTGACTGTTCATATTATTGCAATTTAAACTTTTGGTAGTTTTTATTTTGAGAATGCAATAATTTAAACTTGAAAAGTTTGAAATTAGACATTTTAAGTTTTAATAAAAATTCAGTTAAATAGCAATTATTGATTTTTACTTGATATATTGCCCGGGCCGGCCCTATGGTATTTGGCGCATTAAGCACAAACCTGTAAATACTTCAATAACTTTACTTGGAACTGCCGATGAATTTGTGGTAATTCACATCAAATAGAAATTATATATGCATGTTTTTATTGTTTTACAGTGAATCGTTTTTGTTAGCGAATCAGTACGGCAAATAATATCAGATTACACTCTAACAATATTGTTTGATAATGTTAAGTGAAAATTGCACCTTTATTTGATATTACAGTGCCGCACAAGATTTAACGCCAAGCAATTACTTGTACAACATGTTGAGTTGTTATTAAGGCTCTGTAGGAAATGTCGGTTAATTGAACTTTACGTTTATTAATATTACAAATTATATTCGTTATTTTTTAAATGTTTGCAATTAATTTTTGCAATCTTTTGCAATTATCTTTTACTTAATCTAGAATCAGATGTCTCAATAGTAGGTCACCTTAAGCAAAACAAACGAATCTGATTTCTATGATTAAAAGTCTTTCCTTTCTTCTTTTAAATTTCCTTTTCCACTTTAACCCGTTGTTTTTTCTTTTTTTCGACCAGAATAACGATTTGTCTGATTTCCTTGCTTCGTATATAATGTTTTTTGCTCATCACTTGCTATTAAATTTAAATTTTTGTTCACAATGAGCTGGAAAATCGGTTAAAAAATTTAATTAACTTGATAGGCTGACACTTTGTCAGTCAAGCTCGAGGGTCGATAAATTAATTTCATTTATTTGTTTTTCCCAACTAATTAATTAGTTAATTTATATTTCCTTATTACCTTTATCTAGGGATTCCCGATCTATTTTATATTAATATAATCCTGTCCTTCTCATTATGCCTCCATTTCTTTGTACACACGCTTTCGGTTGATGATTTTAATTTTAGTATTACAGTATTTATATCCTGCTTATGTTGATGTTATTGTAGGTTATCTTGACGTGCCGACGACTTGATGGTAAAATTTTAAAACCTGTCAATACAGTTTTCAATATATTATGAATTTATTTATTCATATGACTGAGATCAGTAACAAGACACAGGATTCTTGATTCGTACCTACAATGAAAAATACAGACATGCTTAAAATATATGTTAACTTTGGAGTTCGTACATGATGATGTAAAACCATGAAAACCTTTAATGTATAAAGTTCAGAAATAAGTGTGTTCTATCTATATATATTTTAATTAATAAGCTCAAATACAAGAAGAATTTATTTAAATAAGATGCAGTGTAGGCTTCAATAAAAAGTCTCTAAAACGCGTCTTATATGCTCAAAAATACAATATCAATTCAAGTGTTTATTTATTGAAAAGAAAAGTCCAAAAATGTACTGATCTATTATTGATACAAAAATTTAGTGAAATGGAAAGATTGAAGAGTTGTAATATTATAAGAAATTTTATAAGAAAATGGAGTATTCTCAAAAAAATTTTTGTTGGACAAAAACTGATTTTAAACACATGCAGAGAGTAACGTGACCGGAATGCGCCGGGAAATAGTACACAGGCAAAACTTTAGGTAAAGTAAAACTTCGGCCCGATTCAAAGTCCGAATCGAGGTTCGGTTAGTCCATAATCTCAGACCTCAGAATGCTCTAGACCACTATGAGCCAAAAAATAGCAATTGAACTTTAAAGAATAGTAAATCGTTTCTAAATAAACAAACGCCATTGACAAAATAACAATCGCTTAAAATCAAAGGCAACAAAAATTAATATATAAGTGAAATCGCCCAAAAGTATCTTAGCCCAAGAATAGTTTCATAGTTGATATCGACTATAGAAATTGAAATATCGGCCATACAGTATATAAATCTCAGATAATGCATTCAATCACACACACGCTTATACATATAAAGATACACACATAATATATTGAAAGTGTAATATTTTTTGTATTTTATCAGGTAATTATCTTTTACTAACCAGTGTCGTCTTATTTATTTATATAAGATGCCACGTTGAAATTCTTGGAACCTCAATACAAACGGTGTCGACGGGTGTTGGATGGTAGAGTAAACCGTTGTATCCTGGGTTGGGTCGGAAACGACACGAAATGGTAAAATGTAGATTACCTACGACCCACCATTTTAATGGATTTTTCTAATGTTTTAATCAAAACCATGTTTGATATTGAAATTATACCATATTAATTTTATGGAAATTTAATATTAAAAATAAATGATCTATTGAAGTCATTTAAACAAATACATACAATTAAAATTAATATTTAATATTTTTTCAAATAAAGTTATTTAAATTAATATAAATTCTAAAATAACAAAATTTACAAAAAAATATTAAAATCAATATCTGTCTAGAAAATCTCATAGCAAAAGTTAATTTAATGTTTTTACTTGCATTAAATTGTAAAATATTTGTTTCAATTGAATGTTTGAAATTTTTTTAAATGATTTCAATATTTTAGGTTTGTAAAGAATAATTTCATATATTAAATAAAATATGGAATATTGATACGACCACTAAAAAATGAGTCAAATTTAAAACAATGATACAATTTTGACAAATATGGCAATTTCTAGTCCATTAAATCCAAATTTTGATGAGAATAATTTCAATTTTTTTAAACTGGTATTTCTTAAATAAAATATTTTTAAATATTTTCATAATTTTATTTAGGCTTCATGACATAAAATAATTAACATATATAATTACCGTTGTAAGTCCGCTTTTGTAAGTGGCCTTTTGCTGACATTGGCATAGTTATGTATAGCAATACTCCTACAGTCATATACCGGTATAGCTAAGTTAAAAACAATCATACTCATGACAAATATTTTTAAAATGTGTCAGTACATCGCATGATATTTGTAACGATTAATAAAATTCTGAAAAATACAAAAATTTCATGTATTTGGATTGCTAATTTCAGGTGCCATTTTTAATAAGAGACTAATTTAATTACTATATCATATACCTTTACGCATTCCTTGCTTCCTCAAGACAACCAAACGACTATTCTTATTTTCTCAAAAAAGAATACAATAGATAATGCAAAGTGTTGGGGTTCTATAAATTTATGCAAATTTTCATAGAGAACTGTGTGCAAAACAATAAAAATGTATCATTTAATAAAATTCAAAAAAACAAAATGAAGTTTATTTAAAAATTGATAAAAATTAAAAATTAATATTTTTCGGGGAAAACAGATATTAGCAGGTGAAAAATGACGAGACAACTACGAATATAGTAATATAAAATCGATGGATGGTCACTATACAAAGTTACGATCTCTATAGAAGAAACTAAAAACTTAGCCAAAATGCAATATTACTCAAAATTAAAAATTGAGCCAAAGTTAAACAAGAGTGAAAAAGTTCTGAAAAATTGAGAAAAATTTCCAATAAAGTTTAATCCGATTAGTTTATCCTGCCTGAGTGATTCTCTTAAAGGCCACTTGCTTCTACTACACCCGTTTGCAATGAAAATACGCGTCCATAATGATAAAAAGAAATCAATAAGTTTCAATTATATAAACACACAAACTTACTTGTGTGTTGATTTTTAGCGTTGCAATGAATAAATACATTTTATATAGAAATTAAGAGTGGTAGAAAAAATACAAAATACACAGTAAAAAAAATACACACACAAACACAAAACATAGTAAAAAATGCTTGCAAAATTTCGATATGTAGAATCATTGTAATGAATAAATGAACAATATAATAAAAATCGCCATTCGTACATCTTTTTCACTATATATTTCGATAGCATCACTACCCACTTATCCACATTCACGACGGATGAATAACTATACTATATACAAATTTACAGACATTAATATCTTTCTTGGCTAAGTTCTTCAGTACCAAAAAATCCTTAATATTCTGTTTTTTATTTTTATCAACATACTCAATCGTACTTGCACTCAGCATACTTTTTACCGTAAGTAAATCAATATCCTTCTTTGACTTACATATATTATAATAAACACATTCAATTTTTGCACGCAATTTATTTTCATCGATCCTATTTTTATGCAATGGTTGGGACCATATTTTAAAATACGTAACTCTTCATTTGACAGAACAATCTTACTCATATTAATCACAGTATTCTCAACATTAAATTTAGAAACACCAAATAATTTCCTCAAGTTCAATAATTTCTTAACATGCGAATCACTTTTAGATTTTAACAATGAAATAGAATTTTTAATACTTCATTCAATACAAACTTGCAAACCAAATTCATTAGTTATGTTAAGCAACGAAAATCCAATATAACTTAATTTTTCATCTAAGGACTTCCTCCATATCTTTTCTGTTTCCAACAATCTTCTAAGTGTTCTTTGATGTATTAATTGGATATCTTTATTTGAAAGACAATCACTAAGCTTCATTTTAAAAATGAATGAAGAAATCATCCTACTATTTTTGCTAATATATTTGTTATAGGCACAATTTTTGCGGCAATTTATGCTTATCTTTTAAAATTGTAACACTTATTGAAAAATAAATTTAACGTATTTATATAATTTTTACTTGGGTATGGTAATGTTGACTAAATTTAAAACATATAGTTTCACATAGATCGTGTTGAAAAGCCAAAATACATTACGAGTTACGAGTTGCTTATACTTTTATATTTTATCCATAATTTTATACTATTTATTTTTTATTCAAGCTTTAACAAATAATGTGTTGTCTCGCAATCAACTCTTAACTAGTTTTAAACTATACTTTCCTCATCTGCTGCAGTTTATTGTTTTCGCACTCAATCTGCAATGTTTCAACTACAGCGGATATCAACAAATTTATCCCTTGATCTGATTTATTTTTAATTTATCCCTGATCTACCAACCTGTTGGTGACAATGTGAACAAAACTTGACAAATGTGATACAAGGACATAGAATAGTCTCAATAAAAATGAATTTCTTACTCTTTACAAGATGTTAGACTAAGACACAAATGCTTAAAGATCTTTGAAACATTCTTTTCTCATTTAAACATATATTTCATTCCTATCTATCAAACCATATAATAAGTTCGTGTTTTCAACATAAAATTTAGACATTTTCTTGACTTTATTATCTTATATTCAATTACTTGAACCCCACGCTTGAAATTAGGTGAAAAAGAGGTTTTTTGGATATAGATAAAAATATTCATTACATTCATGTTGATTCCTCAAATAATAGGTTTCCAAAGGATCTTTTACACGATTCCAAACAAAGTTTCACAATCCCGAATAATTACAGTAAATAAATCACTTAATCAAATTTTAAAATCCACCATTTTCTATTACATATTTCTCGCAACAACATATTATTTGCTTCCAATTAATAGTCCATGATACTTCAATCAGAGTATGACAACTGCCTGTGTTTTAAAATTCCCACTTACTTTTCTCTACACCAAAGACAAAAAACACTTACTTGAAATAAAGACAAATAACTTATTTGTATTTTATTTAAAAATATCTTTTTGTTTAAATAATAAATATTTTGAAAATTGGCACAAATTGTTGAAAAATGTTAATTTTACAAAATCACTCAATTACATCATCCATGAGAAAAAGTCTTCGTGACCAACAAACTGTTATTTTAATTATAGAGAATCTGAAAAAATTGTCTGAGCTTGAAATTTGATAAATTTCTATAAACGATTTGCAATTATTTCTAAAAAAACAAAAATGGGTAATTTTTTTCGTCTGAATTAAGTAAGTTATTCATATTTTTTGTTATATACATTTTCTATTCATTTAATTTATAAATAAAAATAATTACTAATAAATTTTAAAAATAATAAACTTGAAATATTTCAAAGATCATATAATATGTCTTAGAATATTAAATTTTAGACCACAATTTTATTATTTAAGATAAAATTCGGTCTAAAAAATTGAATAATAAAAAATATTAAATAGACTTTAAAATATCTTAAAAATATTTAAAAAAAATTAAAATAAGAAAATTAAAATTACCAGCAACAATTTAATATAAAAGAAATTAATGATTAAAATTTAACCTTCAGTTATTTTTGATACCTAGGTAATAAAATAAAAATCAAAAAAATAGTTTCTTGTTGAAAAGTTACTTTTGAACGAAAATTAAATTGGATTCATATACAGAGGGAAAAACATCATTTAATATTTTGAGAAGACTTTGGAGATATAAGATTTATTATTACTGAAACCTCATTATCTTGAGGAAGATACACACAATATTACACCTCTGACATTCAGACATACATTACAGTCATACAAATTCAGCATGCAATAATATTATTTCAAACAAGTATTATTTACAGTTATTATACATCCTCTCGTTTTAAAATGATTCATCCATTCCACATTTCTGATTTTCAATTTTATCAGAAAGTGCATGGAAAAATATGAAAACACAAATTTGTGTAAAATGCAAAATACTAATTATACAAAAAGCCGTTATGTAAACAAACAAGAAAATAAACAATGTGGACTTTTGAGGAGCATTTTCATGGCAATTTAATCAATGGTAGTTGGAAAACCAACCATGGTGATTCGAGTGAATACAGGAAAGTGAATACATTGGAACTTTAATTTCAATCAAATCATTTACAAAAAGCTGTATTCCAATAACAGGATCTAGATCACTTATCATCAAATGTTTTTCGATTAACCTTTTTTCATAATCATGTCCTGATAATCTATTAAGAACTGAACTTCATGAATTTTGTTGGAAACAGACAATTTAATGACATTTTAAGGAAATTTAGAATTTCCAAACTCCCAAATCTGGATAGACGATCCAGTTGCAGCACATAGCCTATATATGTTTGGCAAGAAGATAAATTTGGATAAATCCCACAACACTAAAGTTCCATCCCATGATTCAGACAATGCAAATTGACCATCATTTGACATAACAACATCATTTTCAAAGTCATCCCAAATAATCATGGATTTATCCCTTGATGCAAAAATAAGACTGTTTGGATAGATGTTGGTTGCAATCTTTATTTTGAAGTAGCCATAATCATATGACTATTGATTTTCATTGTTTCTGGTTTCCATGAAATAAACGCCAAAGTACCCTGATAGTCATATAATGCATAGCAACCTTCTTTAGCATATGTTTCGATCATGTGTAATCTGAATCTTACATAAGGAGTACCTAATTCCCCAGTTTCTAATTGAATAATTCTATCCTTCTGGTTGTTGAGTCCAAAGATTGCATATTGCAATCTGTGTTGTAATTTAATGTAATTAAGATATTCTTCAACTAAAGGACTACATTTAAAATCTGAAGCCATTTTAACAAAACCTTTATATTTAAATCGAAATCTCTTTTAAACAAAAAAACACTCTCGAAAACTCTAAATCTACAATTTACTAAAAAAAATCAATTTATTTACATTTAAATAAAAACAACATACTCATTCCTCGCGTCTGTGTGCGCACACCAACAAGAGAACAATTTAAAAATCCACGCGCACACAGACGCGATAATAACTACCAAAAAGTCTCACACAGCCAGTCAGAGATAGAAGTCATTCCCCCCTCTGACTGCTCGAAACACATGGAAACGCCGAATGACTTTTAATAAATTTTTATTTTCAAATAGCAACCGAGAGATTTGATGGGCAAATATTGTCAAGAAAAAGTTGTTGGAGATTATTTAGCCCAAAGTCATTAATTATAAGGATAATTTATGTATATAAAAAGAGAGGCAGCATCGGAAATTGACTTTTTGCATCAAGTATGGAAGAATAAACTAAAAATAGGAAATGGGAAAATAACACTAGTTAGAAAATTAATAAAAAAAATTTAAAGGCTATTAATAGGTAGATGTGAACCTTTTAGACCGTTATGAGTTATTGCGCTCATACTCGCCCTGGATAAGAATAAGAACAAGAACATATTACAGCTAATAGAAGAGGATATGCACTGTTTGAAGAATTGTTGTTAGGTGATATCACAGTCTTGTAGTCAAAATTAAAAGAAGGAAAAATGTGTAGCGGAATTATCTATTTAAGTGTTCCAATTGTGAAAGAATAAATTAAATTTTTCGGGATGTCAGGTCAAGTGATAAGAACACAGACTGATAAGGTATTGAATGTTTTTAATTAATGAGTCAAAATGCTCTTAATAAACATTTTGATATAACCAAGGTGGACGGTGACTAGCTATCCTCTGAAGACAAACAGGTTCTACTATATTCAATTAGAAAGCAAAGGAAAGTGGGATATTCATTGAGGCAAGATACAAGTAAAATAACTATCCACCCCCTTCATAACGACTAAAATTGTCAGCAGCTGAATTACCTCTACATAGTTCTACCCATTTTATTTATAATTAATATAGACAGACCAAAGAAAATCAAATCTTTTACAGTAATCCACCTTTAATTTTTATTAATAATTTAATTTCGATTAGTCCTTCTGTTAAGACGTTCATCAACAATAGAGATTATACCAAATTTCAATTCATTTATCTAATTAATATCATTTTGTAAATCACCTTAAGCAAGGCAATTATTTCAATTTTCTCTAATCTGCGGGTTTTTAAAAATTTATATATTTATTATTTTTTTTCTTGCAATAATAATAAATAAATAAAAATTAATCGATAAATTTAAGTAATATAAGTAGTAGGATGTGTCACCACTGGCACATGTCACCTCTGGCACACCCCCGGGGGGGGGGTAAAAAAATTTTTTTTTCAAGGTCAAATTTTAAACAAAGACATATGACTCATCAAGGTCATTGAAACAAAGGCCATGACTCATCCTATGACTCATCAAGGTCATTGAAACAAAGACCATGACTCATCCGATGACTCATCAAAATTCTCAAGGTCATTTAAACAGACCATGACTCATCCTATGACTCATCAAGGTCATTTTCAAGGTCATATGACTTATACTATGACTCATCAAGGTCATTTTCAAGGTCATATGACTCATAGTATGACTCACCAAAATTCTCAAGGTCATTTAAACAAAGACCATGACGCATCCTATGACTCATCAAGGTCATTTTCAAGGTCATATGACTCATAGTATGACTCATCAAAACTCTCAAGGTCATTTAAACAAAGACCATGACTCATCCTATGACTCATCAAGGTCATTTTCAAGGTCATATGACTCATACCATGACTCATCAAAAATTTTCAAGGTCATCTGAGTCATCCTATGACTCATCAAGGTCATTTTCAAGGTCGCATGACTCATCCAAGGTCATTCACAAGGTCATATGAGTCATCGCGATGAGTCATCAAGGTCATATTATTTTTCTTCATAAATCATAATTTTCGTCATTTTCTTCATAAATTCATAATTTTCGTCATTTTCTTCATAAATCATAAATTCATAATTTTCGTCATTTTCTTCATAAATCATTTTTCATCATAATTTTGGTCATAAATCTTTTTCATCATAATTTTGGTCATAAATCATTTTGGTCATAAATCATTTTCTTCGTATAATCATAAGTTAATTACAAAAGTTTTTAAGAAATTAATATAAAAATATTTAAAAAGTTCTTATAAAATTTTAAAGAAATATATAAAAAATATATATAAAAATAAATAAGACTTACATTCAGATTCCATGTCGGAATCCGATTCCTCTTCAGAGAGGACATCCTCCTCACAATTGAGGGCATTTTGTTGAACATCGAAATTGACAGCATTTTGTTGAACATCCTCACAATTGAGGGCATTTTCTGTTTCATCACAATTGAGGGCATTTTGTTGAACATCCTCACAATTGACAGCATTTTGTTGAACATCCTCACAATTGAGGGCATTTTCTGTTTCATCACAATTGAGGGCATTTTGTTGAACATCCTCACAATTGAGGGCATTTTCTGTTTCATCACAATTGATTGCATTTTCTGTTTCGTCAATATCAACATTAAATACTAAAAAAAAAAATTGTTTAAAAATAAAATACTAAAATAAATTTACTTTTTTCATTGAAAACCTGGTTTTGCCCAACATCAATAACCGGGGCAATAGTTTCGCCTATAAATATAATATCTTCATCATCACTTTGAACATCCTCACAATTGTGGGCATTTTCTGTTTCATCACAATTGATTGCATTTTCTGTTTCGTCAATATCAACATTAAATACTAAAAAAAAAATTGTTTAAAAATAAAATACTAAAATAAATTTACTTTTTTCATTGAAAACCTGGTTTTGCCCAACATCAATAACCGGGGCAGTAGTTTCGCCTATAAATATAATATCTTCATCATCAATAATAACAATTGGATCTAAAATATATAAAATTAATTTTAATAAAAATTAAAATGATAAAATTACTGAAGATATTTTCAACATTTAAAATTGAGTCGTCTTGAGTTACTTGATACCAATCGAATGGTTCTAAAATAATAAAATAAAATAAAATATAATAAAATAAAATAAAATAAATTACCCATTGTCGTTAATAGTGTTCTTAATATATTAGTGTTGGCCATTTGATTTCTATTTAGATTTTTAAAATTGGAATTTGAAAAATTTAGAATAATTGTGACAAATTTTAGATTTGTCAATGTTTATAAAGAGAATGAATATTTTCCTGTCCCAGCCAATGAGAATATAGACACACACACATATACACTGAATATTTTACTCTCTCAACCAATCACACGCATGCATGTATGTAATGTAAATCACTCGTCTTACATGTGACTGCCTTTGTTAGTCATGCCTTTGTTAACTTGCACTGTGCATGCCTCAGGCAAAGGCAGTCTTTATGTTACAAATAATAATATTTATTTGAATAATAATAAAATTAATTAAAAATAATAATATTTTTCACAATAATAATAATATTAATAATATTAATAATAATAATAATAATAATAATATTAATAATATTAATAATATTAATAATAATAATAATAATAATAATAATAATAATAATAATAATAATAATAATAATAATAATAATAATAATAATAATAATAATTAATAATAATAATAATAATATTAATAATAACAACAACAAAGGAAAGGATACATTTATTAAACATCAAATTTTTTATACAACAACCAAGCTAAACAATGTTGACCACATGTTTGGGTCAATGGATTTTGAAACATAGTTTTATTATACACGATAGGTTTCCCCATTGTTTGTAGTTTTGATATCAACAAAGCTGGGTAATAAAAACCCATAGGATCGAACACGAATATATTACCAGGTTTCATATATATAGCTATCCAATGTTCTCCACCAAGATGAGACGATTGAGTATTGACGATTATTGCTTGATTATTGCTCAAATATGGAATTTTATCAAGAGGAAAAACTCCTACAAATTCATTTCCCAATATCTGTTTTCCGATTTTATTGACCTGAACAGAACTATTTAAATAAATCCAGAGTATAAAAAACAACTTACTCCATGACAACTTTTTGTGTTTCAATATACATTTATACCAACACAGTTCTATTTGCAGTAATTTGAACTTCATTTCCAAATACTCCATATATTATAACATGTACTGGTTCAGTAATAGCTTTTGCAAACTTTATATCCAGTCGTAAATTTCCATTTTGAGGTAATTGACTTTGATTTAAATCAAAATCAGGGGCTAAAACAAATGTAAAAAATGGGTATTTGCTTTTAAAATCTTCTAGAGTTATTCCGCAATTCAAATTTTTATCTAAATAACCCAGATTTCTAACAATACTCTGCATATATGTCGCACAGTAATTGTCATTCTCGAAATCTTGAATATATGTTTCTCTATAATCAGTATTTTTCGACAAAGTTAATGATGTAACACCAAAGTTTTTGAAAATTGAGCTGGACGCAGTATATGATCCATTATATTGTGCTTCACTTTGAAATGTTATCAGAATAAAATTAGGCATTCTTCTGTCACCAAATATTTGTTCTTTATAGAATGATGAAGCACCTTTAGCAATAGCAAATTGTACAATTTCCTTTGTTTTTAATGGATAAATTGCATGTTTTGAATTAAGACCTAATTGATGACCTGCTAATACTGAGGGGTCTACTCGTACTCTTCTCACCAATAATTTTGCATCAACTAATTGACATATTGGTGTAGTAGTTGCACTAGTAAGAGATAATGCAGAATCAGACCTTTTCAATCTAATGTGTACATTAACTCCCGGTAGTAAATATTTCGGTTGATCCATAAAATCAAGTTGTAATGATGAGCACATGGTGAAAACCTTTGAGCCTTTTACCCACTTTTTCCTTTCATCATCACTACCATAGCCCATAGGAGTAAGACATGTATTTTTAGTATCGGAATTGTAATTTAAAATAGTTTCTATTAATGCCTTGTGAATGAATGTATTATTTCCGCCCTCAATCTTAATATTATTAAATCCCAACACTGCATCTTTAAAAAGAGTATGAAACAGGAAATTGTTCGGTATTACATCTGCATTGGCATCCAAAACTTTTCTATATTTATCTACAACCTTAATCTGAACAGTCAATAAAGTATCATTCAAATCTAAATATTCGGTTTGCGAACCATTAATATAAAACTCGATATCATTTCTACTATCGGTAATTGAATTCATAGGAAAAACTTCCTCAAATGCCCCAAATCCTATTACAGCCTGGGGCGACGGTCTATCAAATATACATAATTCGGATTTACCACAAATCATTTTGCAAATATAGTTCCATGTCCTTTCATTCGTTTGTTTATACGTGATATTCCATGTCTTTTACGTTTTGGAGCATGAGCTGGAGCTGGAGCTGGAGGTTTTTCTTTTTGAAACATACCTGCAACCCCGGGTAAAACTTTCCCTAATTCTGCTAAAGCATTTGTTTTTAGAGATGGTAATATTTTCTGTTCATTCATAATAACATCTTTTGCAGTTTTCATATCAAAACTACCAATACGTTTAAGAATAGACAGGGCAAATCTACCAATTGTTCTCAACCATCCTGATCCGTACTGTTTACCAATAAAATGTGGTAATTCACCACCAGATTGGCTACCACTATACATACTAATAATATCAGAATTAGCCATTTATTTTACGAAAATGTAATGTCAAATGAGTTTTTGAGCCTTTTGGGAATTCGATTAATTGACCAGAATCATCTCTTATATTTATTTCTATATTGTTTATACAAGATGTTGAAACAGGTAGATACATGGGATTTTCTACATTGATTTGTACAACTTCATCTTGATCATGTTTTTCAATCCATATAGATTTCATTAAAGGAACACTAGAATCGCCAACAATAACTGGTTCCACGATATTACTGTAAATGAACATTTGCTGATGATGTTTAAGGATTTTCGGTTTGTTTGTTCCTTCACAAATTTGTTCATTTTGTGTACATACTGGTTTAGTCAATCCTAATGTTTTTGCCAAATTTGAGTCAAATTTAACTTGACTAAGATTAGAATTTATACTAAATCTAAATACTTTATCTTTTTGAAGCTCAAAAACTGTTAAAATATCGCTACAATTGTCACCTAAATAAGTTTGTAATTGTTCGAGGTCTGTAATATATAAATTATCTTTAAAAGTATATGCATGCTCTGTTATTTCAATGTATGACAGCTTAAATTTGAATTCCACTAAATTATTAGATTTTGGAAGTGTAGAGAGATTTATTTTGACTGTATCATTAAATACATTACGTAAATCAGTAAATCCAAGACGTTTAGCATCAGCCACTGTAGAAAATATAATTTCGAATGGCTTATTCAAGCAATTCATGTATAAATATTGACCATCATCATAAATTATAGGTTTCCTTGATTTTGATGAACTCGTCAAGTTATAACTATCTTTATCAATAAGAACACTAATATATTCCGTTACTGCTACTTTCTTATTATATTCAATAACTGATTTGCTATAGATCGGGAATAAATTGTATACAAATGTAAAATCCAACAGAGCAACTTCCCAGTCATTATCCAAATAGATGGGGTTTTGGAGTTCGATGATGAATTTGCTTGCTTGATTGTCTGGATGAATTAATGGACAACTATTGCTCGGCAAAATAGTATAAAAATTTACTTTACTAGGTCTTTTGCTGATATCCATGACGGGTTTTGATAACCATGCCATTTGACATAGTATTGTTTATCCTTACCGACCTTTTTAGTTTTCAATATTTTTTGAATTCTAAATACTTTTGGGGGAGGAATGACTTGTAATTCCTGCTCATAAAATTTCCCCTGTACAATATTATTATCATTGTCTTTGATGACATACATTACAGGATGCTGTTTAGTATTTATTTTTGAAATTACAAAGACTTCATCACTCCAATTTGTATCAAAATTTTTAATAAATGGTGATGCACTAATTTTACTAATTCTAACATGGTCACCGACTTTATATTTAGGTTTTGCAATTTTTACAGATTTCTTAGAAGTCAATGATGTTTTTGATGTAATATCAACCGGTCTCAATCCATTCAGTCCTCGATGTGATGAATGATTATAACTTGTTATTATTTTCGGTAAAGCATTTACCCATTTTTTATTACCTTGATGCACGAACAATTTCTTTAATCGATCTCTCAATGTTCGATTAAATCTTTCAACATGGGCAGCTTTGTATTGAGAATGTACCGAGTAGTGATTTATTTTCAGTTTATCGAGGATTTGCTTAACTTTACTATTGTAGAATCTTTACCTAAAATAATAATAATAATAATAATAATAATAATAATAATAATAATAATAATAATAATAATAATAATAATAATAATAATAATAATAATAATAATAATAATAATAATAATAATAATAATACCTAAATCTGTTTGCAAGTTATTAGGATGTCCGTCTTTAAATAAAATATTAATTGCCTTGGACATTTCTTCTGAGGACTTTGCCTTGACTGGTATTGCTCGTGCAAACCTGCTGTATACATTAATACATGTTAAAATATATTTATTCCCATTGTTAATTTTCGAATAAGGTATCATCTCCATCAAATCCATTTGCCATAAATCATCAATACCAAATGTTTTATACGCTCTTGTTGGAAATCTTTTCCGCATTGGTTTGTTCAAACTGTACGCAAGCTGATCTGATAACCACTTCTGGGTTTCTTTTTTCGAATTCGGAACTCTTTTGTTTAATTTTGCCACTCCACCGAAACCGGCTTCGTCTTCTGGGTTCGTCCAAATCTTCTCCATTACAACAAGAAGATTTAAAATTAAATTTAATGTCGGGCAATGAAGGATTAGCACCCATTGTTTATGATTGATTTCCTACAACTCCACCTAATAATGATAATGCCAGAGGTATTAATGCACCAATAAATCCACCTTGTTGTTTATATATAATTTTTCTCATTTGCTTACGATTTTTATTATTTACTAAAGATAACAATGGTTTCCTATGTTTGCTCAATAAATGCTTTTTTGATTTACTGATTTTAATTTTGCCTTTGACTACTTTAAGTATAATATTGAGTAAATCATCGACAACAAAATTTGGGAATGATTGCAATATATTCATTCTTTTCATACTCGGGGCCTTTAACAATGCATTAAAAAATGGAAAACTGCGATGATTTTTAACTACTTTTTTACCGGTTTTACGGGTTTTACGGGTTTTACGTTTAGGTTTAGGATTTTTCGAAATAAGATTCATTGCAGAGAAATTTTCAGTTACAAGTTTTTAGACGGTGTATAACTAGTTGTTGGTGGAACTTTTGGAACTTTAATAGTCTTTCTAATACCTTTTCTTAATTTCTTAATATTTTTCACCCTTGCTTTTAGAAACATTATTATTCATAGAGGTTTTCAACTTTGTTTATAAACCATGGCACCTTTTGGGTTGAAAATATCTGTTTTTACACGTAAATCATCGGGACATTGTTGTGTGAAATCAAGAAATATATATCCATGAGGTATTTTTGTAGCATCTTGAAATGCACTGATAAGAAAATTACGATTATTAGGGTATGCTTGATGTGCAAGAAAATCAATCACTGTTGCATCTCTAGGATTCTTGAAAATAACTAAATATTGTACATTTAAATTACGTGTTCGATGTGCCCCACCTTGATGAAATAGATTTTGTGTTATGAAAATAACTGTTACACCGACATGTCTGCTGATCTTTGTAAATAAATTATTAAAATCTTTTTCTTTATTAGCTTCTTGATACAAATCATCGATAATAATGATATCGCCTTTCTTTAATCGGCTGGACCAGTTTTTATCGAATCCCTTTACTATTTTCATGTTTTTTAATTTACAGAAACTTGATTGAGTTAATCCATGTTCTTCATCAGCACCCCTATGCCAATAAATCCTGTTGAATTTTGATTTGAATAAATTTGATTTTAGTAATTTACAAACAAATAATGTTTTTCCACTACCACTCGGACCAACGATTTGGTATACTGCATCATTTCTTAATTCCATTTCAAAAATTTTATATATGTGTATTTGTTTATATTCGATGATTTAATGAACTCATGCTCAATTTGTATATAAAGACTAATTTTCATAAATGATTTAATAATGTTAGCAAATATAAATTATCGAGGAAATTTTGATGTATCGAATATGAGGTTCCCACCAGGGAAACCCCAGCAAATTATCGATAGAAGCGGGAAATATCCGATAATATCTTTCAAGACTGGTAAATTGTCGAATCATGGGATGTAAGAAACCTTTGGATATTAATAAATTACAATATCGAATAAATAATATTATAATCCAATCAATTACCGTTACTATGGATATGGGACATAGTATCAATCTATATAACATGTCGAAAAAATGTGATTGTATGTTTGAACCGGAATTGTTTCCGGCACTAAGACTATTAAAATATAACCCTATATGTGTCAATGTGTTTGCTAGTGGAAAGGTTGTCATGTTGGGGTTGAGAAATTTGGAGTATAGAGAATTTGTTGACAATGTTCGAAATGAGATAATTTCATTGGTCGATTTCTAATTGGTTAATTTCTTATTGGTTATTGATTGATTTAAACAAACGGTTTTTGTTTAGAATTCATTTTTTCAACATCATGTACAAATTACCAAGCTCTGCAACCCTCATGAAGGATATTGATGATTCCGGTAAATTTAAAATTTTTATTTTCACATTATTTACTATTTATTATTTTAGAAAAATATTTAAAAGTTATGATCGATAGGATAAAATATTATTATCCGCAAATTATTGAAATTATCAAGGATAGAGAAGCAGAAATAATTCCGGACCTCATTTTCTACACAACTCAAATTAGAATAATGGAGGTATTTCACCAGTTCCTGTGGGATATAAAGATAAACAGAACCATCAAACAAATGGAGCCAGAGTACCAGTGCATCATCGGATGCTCATGTTGTGCCGATCGATATCGGCGATATGTCGAATGGGAGTTAGTGAAAACTCTGAGAAGGTTTCACTACTCCCGGATTGTTGATTTGGGTTATCAATAAATGTATTTCGTGTTTGAATTGTGTTTTTTCTTTATATTTAAAATAGTAATAATATAAATAGTAATAATAATAGAAATAGTAATAATAATAATAGTAATAATAATAATAATAATAGAAATAGTAATAATAGTAATAGAAATAATAGTAATAGTAATAATAATAATAAAACATTAATAATAAAACATTAATAGAACATAAATGCAGCATTAATGCAAATGACCTGCAATTTTAAACAAAGACATGCTGTTATCTGATTGGTTGATAGACATGAGTCAAAGGTATAAAAACCCTGTAACATTTAAATTTATTCATTATTCACGATGACCAAGAAAATTTCAAGCACCGAAAAACCAAAAGAAATGGTACAACCAGTTCAAATGTTCCACAACTACAAAATGTATTTTTTGAAAGAAGAAATCAATATGAAATTGGTTGCACCAGTCAAGCTAATTCCGACTAAATTCGAATTCTTATCCGGCACGCTTTCAATGATTGATGTCAAAACTATTGATGATGTTTTTAAACGGATAGATTCGAATCTATCGTGTAATCAACATGCATGGTTCAACAATAGATATGCAAGATTTTATGATGCTTTTGATGAAATCAGTTTCAAAGAAAATGAAAATTGGTATATAACAATAGCAATCCAGGGATATAAAGTTGATAATAATGATGTATATTCTCCTATTTGGGAAAATTATGTCTGCTAGACTTTCACAAATATTTTAATGTTATATTTAATAAATGTATTAGTCAGATTTGTTTTCTCTTTATTAATTGCAACATAAATGCAAATGACATGCAAATTTAACAAAGAAAATCTATAAACAACTTATAATATAGTTTTAAAGTGATGAAAATGACTGCAGAAAAAGGTTAACATGATTAATTAATTACCGAATTATTTATTATTTAGAATTTTTAATCAACTTTTTGTTGGAAAGTTAGCAGAAATATCTGGTGTGAAAATTGAGGACATATTATCTATTACAAATGCCTTAAATATCGGCTGGTTAGTTGAGAGTCAAGATACAGGATTTGATGATGAGGAAGAAACTCAAGAAACCGATACTCAAGAAATTGATGAGGAAATCTATGAACCTATAGATGAACCTATAGAGGAACCTAAAGATGAATCTAAAGATGAATCTAATGATGAATCTAATGATAATATTACGAATGATTGTATTGATCATGTCGTTGAAAATATAATGAAATGTGGAGATGACGACTGTGAATGTGTTAATTAATAAATCTTAGTTAATTAGTGTTTGTAAATTTATTTAAAATGTTATTTAAAAATTTATTTAAAAATAAAACAAAATAACTATATTAATTTTTATTTAAAAATCTGGTTAAAATATACAAAATAGCAACACCTGTTGCAAGTTTTACATAGTTTTTAAATTTTCTTTTCTGATCATCAATTTCCTTCGCATTTCTGGCGAGTTGATTGAATACGCCCCATCCGCCATTGGCTTCAATCCATGGTTGAAACTTTGACTTGATTATCTAGAAAATAAATATTAATAAAATATAAATTATAAAAGTATTACTTCTTGAGACCACTGATAATAGTGCTCGGAGTCCCATAGACTTCTTTGGATTATTATTTTCATATAAGCGAACCCTACTAGTATTCGGGTCCACTTCATCTGATCGTCGCATAGACAGTTAAAAATTCTATTAAAATAGAATTTTTTGGTTTCGAGACAATCAGAATTGATCACATCTTCATAATCAATGTGATTACCTTCTATGATCTTTTCGGTCCGTTCGACCAGGAAACATAGGCTTTCCATAATATTCCTGTTGACGAGTTCTCTTAAAAGATTTTCCATAAATTGAGACATTTTTACAATAATTTAAAATATGATGTTTTATTTATACTAATACCGGATGATTTTGATTGGTTGATAGACTATAAATGTAAAAGAAAGGTTTTGATTTGATACACTATATTCATATTGCTAATTATTATAACGAGTGTGTGCTCACACAATACAACAATAACAGTGGAGTCTTTTAATAAATCAATATGTGTTTGTCCGAATACAGCCAAGTTGATGGATATTTTATATATTCTCGACAAACCAAAATGGTCAAAGCATCCATGAAAAAGAATATCTCAAAGATTGGAGAATTTAGAAAACAGTTATGAACTATCATTTGAATATATACAAAATATAAAATTTGAATTGATTGATCATATTAAGGTTTTCAATAACTCTATTGTTGAAAATAAAATGAATATGAAAATAATTGATAAGAAGCATGATTATTTGTTAAAAAAGATTGAATTATTATTAAGAGAAATTCAAACAATCAAAGGATCAATAGAATCTCTGAAAATCAATTCTACGTTACCAATTTCAAACAATATTGCTGCGAATAGTACATCAATATTTAGTTTACCTTTGTTAATTTTACATTATTTTATTGTTTAAATAAATGTATGTTTTGTTGATTTGTTGATTTGTTGAGCGTGACCAGTACCCTTGTGAGCATTACCCATAGGGGGACAAAATATTTTGTCGGATAGACTAGGAGTATATAGACTCGGAGTATATAGATTAATAATAATAATAATAATAATAATAATAATAATAATAATAATAATAATAATAATAATAATAATAATAATAATAATAATATATAGCTCATTCGAAAGGTCTTGGATTGAGCTTTAAAATGAGCTATCGATTATTAATTTTCGTTGGCGGGAACTTGAAAAAATTAAAAATAAAATAATAATATTTTTAAAAATAATAATAAAAATAATAATATTTTTTAAAAATAATAATATGACCTTGATGACTCATCGCGATGACTCATATGACCTTGTGAATGACCTTGGATGAGTCATGCGACCTTGAAAATGACCTTGATGAGTCATAGGATGACTCAGATGACCTTGAAAATTTTTGATGAGTCATGGTATGAGTCATATGACCTTGAAAATGACCTTGATGAGTCATAGGATGAGTCATGGTCTTTGTTTAAATGACCTTGAGAGTTTTGATGAGTCAATTAATACTACAAATAAAATTACTAATATAAATAAGTAGTAAAGTTTTGAGACACATGCTTAAACACAAAATTACCCACAAGTCAATGAATACATTAACAAGATAAAATATGCACTATTTAAACTAATAAATACTTTCACTAAAACAGCTAGTGGAAGCATATATAAACTAGATGGTGTATGCACTGACTGAAATGTATACTTTAACTGCAAAATATATTATAAGAAAATATATTATACTTTTTTTTCAAATTTCAACACTGATTTCTTTTCCATTTTATTTATTAAAAATGCTTGACTATGAACCAGTAAATATATCAAACGCATCGATATATTTACTGATTCATAGTCAAGTTTTTAATAAATACAATGTCAATTGAAAAGAAATCGGTGGTGAAAATTGAAAAAAAGTTCTTATAATATATATATATATATTGTAATGTATAGTTGTTTTAACTAGTATTTCAGTTAATGTATAGTTATTTTTACTTGTACTTTAGTGTTCACAATTAGGAATTGTGAATACTAAAATATAAATTGTCACCATCTGGGAAATCCAGATTTAAAAAAAAACTATATAGCGATAATTTACTATAGTAAATTATCGCTATAGAAAATGAAAAATTTTAAAAAAATCAATAAAAAACTACGGACTAATAACATATCAAAATAATTCTAAAAGGAAGATTAAAGAAAAGAAATCATTGTTCGAAATTTTATTAAAAGAAAGGACATATAGAAATTGAAGACAGTAGAATATCAAAAGATAGCTCTTGAAGACAGTAGAATATCAAAAGATAGCTCTTGAAGACAGTAGAATATCAAAAGATAGCTCTAGAGCCGGAAAATAAATAAACTGATCATAAATAAACTGAAGGCTGCTTAATTTTAAAAAAGAAAACTCAAAGGCCGTAAAAGCTAACAAGATTACTGTCTACCTCCGAACTCAAGGTTTTAAAATTTGTATTTGAATAAAAGTTCTATTTCACTAAATATTATTGTTCATTATTATTTTTATTTTATCTGTAATTACTTTATTAGTACACAACACGCACCCCAATTGTCCCGCCACAAGTTTTAACGGAGACTCTTTCGGGCTCTTCAAATTTCCCATCAAATAACAGCCTCCAAACGTAACAAATTCATACCACACACAAATCAAATAATCAAAAACTATAATTTAACATAAATACAATTTAACATATATATATAAAATTCTATGTGCAATGATATTTTTTGGAATTTTTAACTACCACAAAAAAAATGTTAATGAATGATTTAATTTACTTTCGCCATTTATGACGTTTTACAAGGCTAAGTTTTAATAAAAAATATTATTTTTTAAAACATAATTTAATTTCTATTTGAAATTCACAAAATAGTAATTGCTTGAGGAAAAAATGAATTTTTAAGTAGAACATTTAGACCATGCCTTTCGAACGTGTGGCTCTTTAGATTTATTTTGTGTCTCCCGACATAAATCTGAATTAAGAAGGTTATGGCTCTTATAAAAAACCAAATTTCATTGAAAAAAAGGCAAATTAAATATTTAGTTAGAAATGGGTTTCATAATTAAAAATGCCATTTTTACATAATGAAAAATAGATTTCTCTGAGCAAATAAATAAAACCATATATTCAACCCATATGTTATTACATGTATTTCAAAACCGTTGAAATCTTTCAAGATTATGTTGGGGTTAGCGCAAAAACCAAAAATTTATATATAAAAGGGATACATAACAAATAATAATAGTAAAATCAATAAAAGTGCAAAATTAATTAAAATTTACT
Source organism: Schmidtea polychroa (assembly GCA_959609185.1). Taxonomy (NCBI): domain Eukaryota; kingdom Metazoa; phylum Platyhelminthes; order Tricladida; family Dugesiidae; genus Schmidtea; species Schmidtea polychroa. The sequence goes on along the minus strand of CAUHTR010001009.1, from coordinate 11,559 downwards.
AAAAATCAAAAATCAATATTGAATCGGGTATTGTTGAACACCAAATTGATAGACAAGTCCAAAAATTATAATAGAAATTTAATAAGGTGTTCACAGGGAAACTTAAGTCGAAAAAACAAATGTCAATTCGTAGATCTTAAGATTTTAAGAAATCATTAAGAATCACTATAATGTGATAAAATATCTGAGAATATGTTTAAAATAACATTATTTGTATAATATCAATTTTTCTCTTGAATTTTTATTGTTGAGTATAAAAAAATTCTTTAAAAAATTTAATATAAAATTTATAATTTAAATGTTTTTCATCGGCATATTATCTTAATTAAAATTGCAGTTTAAACCAATTTTACTTTCAAGTAAATATCAATAATTAATAATTTATTAAAAATGAATACTCAATTAATATTCTGTAAACAGCATATAAACAAACTAGAATTTTATGTAACTGATTTCAATTTTTAATTTTGATTTAAAAAAATGTCTGAAGAACGTTTCAGATGTCTACAGGCTGACATATTCCATTGCAATTTTCATTAATTGATCGAAATATAGAACTGCATTTTTTATAAATGATGGTTTGAATAATGAATGTAACGAGTAATTGTATTGTATTAAAACAAAAATTTTAAAATGCAACATTAAAATAAAAATATTCAGTTTTTAATTTTGAATATTTTCTAAAAATTGTAATTCTTATATTTTAAACAATTAAATGATAATTTAGGCCTTTTGCTGCAAATTTTTTTCATTTGTAATAAATATATTATTCACATCAAAAGGCTTAAATTATCATTTAATTGTTAAAAATTTAATTAATGCTGCTACCAAGAAATCATAACTTTATACTTTTTTATTCTTATAAATTTCAATAAACCGCCATTATTATATTAATATAGTTTTTCTCTATTTCAAAAATATTTTTAATCTTAAGCACTATAACAGTGTTTCCCAAAATTGTGATGCGTTTGATCCTAGGGGTATGCTAAGAATTTTCAAAATTTTCCTTTTTTATGTGTGCCTAAACATATAAAAAGAAAAATATTAGTTTATTGTATTTATATTTACATTGAAAATAATATAATAAATATTACTTTTAGTAAAATATTTAAATCAACATGCATTTTTAAATCTATATCCAAATTAATGATCATTACCATATATATTAATTTTATTATTGAATTTTTTGATGTACCATTATTGTTTTTTTTTACATCAACTTTTATTCAAAATTATGATTAGTGCATTTTTTTGTCATTTACAATTTTATTGATCCAAGAAATGAACCGTTGGCTAATAAATGTATTACTTACATCTGAAAAATAACAGGAATACATGAACTCTATTAGTAATCCATTTAAACTCTAATCAAGTCGTGGATAATACATGTTTTGTCAATGAACCACAAAATCTTTCTAAAATTGTAATTAAATTATAAATTTTTAAATTCATTTTTATTAAAAGTTACTAAATTTTTATAGCCATTTTTTAATTCAATATTAAAATTTACGTAAGTGCTTTAGAAAAGACTTTGAAAATATTTTCTAAAAATTGCAAAATAAAAACAAAATAAAGACAAAATATTTTTGGTTGTAGGTAAACTTAAAATAAAATGGTTAACAAGAAGAAATAGAATTCGAAATAATCGCAGCTAACATATACCATTAAGGCGCAAATTGCATTTAAATAAGTATGAAGGAAACCAAGGATTAAAAATAAAAGATACCATAGATAACGATGAATTAAATTTTTATGTGAAAATAATTACATAAGCAATATTATTTATAATTATAATATCATCATTTATCTTTACACCAACTTTTGATTTGTTTTTTCCTTTCACTAGAAATAACAGTTGATAAAGACTTTGCCTAAAACATTTATTAAATAAGTAAAAATAAAATTAATTGTTCTTAATTCCCCATGTTACATCTGCCCTTTGGAACAAATAGACAATTGTTGAAGCAATACCCTCTAAAATGATTTAGGCAACAAATCAACTTCTCAACTTCGAGTTTTTCCAATGATTTATGGGGTTTCCTAGGATAATAAATGAGATTGATTTATTAATTAATTTATTTTTCGTTTTAGCCTTTCTAGATACCTCTATTCCAGGTGTTCCGATGTTTTGGGGTCCTTAAATTTAAAATGTCCAAATAATTAAAAAAAAGAAATATCAAAAATTCAAAAGCAAGAAATCATCAAATTAAAATTTGAAAAATGGGTCAGATGTAAATGTGTTAGAAGATGGACGAACACTGAAGATTTTAAAACTTAAACATTATATAATAGGAACAAATAAATACAAAATAAATATACATGTGGATAATAATCAATAATATCTATGTGATTAATGAAATAAACATTATATTGTGTTTTTTATTTGATTATTAATAATTTGGATGTGATTAATAATTTATTTATTTATGTTATTAAGCTGTAATTTTATATTTTTTATTTTTATTGATTTATTGGTTTATTATAATATACATGAACTTTATAATTTATAAATTTGTCGATAATTACTAACGGATAGAAAACGATGATATTTATTTATGTATTTATGATATTTATTTTTAATCCAAATATCTGAAATCGCGTAATTAAATTTTTTAATTTAAAACTGGAATTTTATTGGTTGATAATAAAACTAATTTCCAACAGTCAATACAATTTTTGAAAATCGCCAAATTTAGAATCCAATGCGAATTGTAATATTACCACTCCACAAAAAAATTGATTTATTATTGAACGATCTAAGCTTATGCAGTGCAAAGTGCACTATAATTATTTAATGCAGTGCACTAAGTGCACTATGTTTATTTAGTTAACAAAAATTTTAATATATAAGCAGACTGATTTCTCAGTCAAATTCACCCTAAAATAAAAGCTTTCAGAGGAATTGCAAATTCAGAAATTGATATTGCAATATAATTTAGAGCATACCTATTTACACACCCGAGCTCAGGAAGCTGCAAACATTCACATACACGTTGAAGTTATTTTGAGGTGATATATATATATATATATATATATATATATATATATATATATATATATTTAATTTGTAATTGAGATAAATAAATAAATTTATTGAACCAGTGTTTGTGTTCTTATTTATATAAGGACCATCAAGTTGAGATTTGTGAACCTCAACAAATGAGATAATGGAATAGATCATGGCGAGAACGGATTCATCAGATTATGTTCAGAAATAGTCGAAATGCAAGAAAACGCACAAAATCGTTAATTAATTAATTAAGGAAAACTCGAGTTAAGTAAACAGAAAGAAAAGTAAACAAAGTGGATACTGGAAAACTATTATCATGACAACACGAGTAATGGGAAAACAGGGAAAACATTATCGCAAGGGAGACGCACAATGGAACAATTAATTATTTCTATCGAAGTAGAAAAGATGAAAAAGGCCACGAGGCAAAGTTTGTCAAAGGGAAACGATCTAGCTGAAACTCCATTAATCAATGTGATTATTTTCACTACTTTATACCTCCAGGTAAAGACGAATAATTCGACAGTAGGATTAAAGAGAAAATTAAAATCAGAAGATAGAATTAGAAGAAAGGAAAATAAAAGAATCAATTGAAGTCAAAAGAGTTAAGAAAGAGGTGATTATTGTTGCAGAACGTGCAGAACCAAAGTTGTTACAACGAGATTGGATTGTCAGAAATGGCATTTTATTTGAATATTCGGAGTTTTGAAAATTGTAAATAATACGAATTTGAATACAAATATACGTTGAGTGTTGTCTATCTAATTTGTTTTACTGAAATCGTTGAGTCAGAAACACCGAAAAACTCAACAAATGTTATAACAATTTAATAATAAAACAATTATAACAATTAATAATTCAAAATATTCACACATTTAAACAAAAAACAAGTAAGACTCTGAACCTCTGAACAATTTCCATTTTGCAAGTACTATGTTAAATTTATACGAATTTTATAAGTACATTTATCGCCGCCAACTTTCAAAATGGAGAAACCTATATCACTCATTAATTAATTTACATAAATTATTAATTAAATGAAAAAAAACCACAATTTCTCCAATAAACACCTGGTGCTTGTTTGGTTTTTCTATTTTTATAAATCTGCTTCACATTTTCATTGAAATATTAAAATTTTTCAAGCATAAAAAATTTTGAATTTATCAAATTTTGTTTTATGTAATTATAAAAATTGAATTTTGATTTTTAATTTATATTATAACACAATTTGAGCAATGAAAAAATCAAATGAACATTGAATGAATAAATGTTAGAAAAGTTTAAATACCAAATCAAATGAGCAGTGAAACATTTGGAAGATTTGGCAGTATTTTTTCATCCAATTTCACCACTGATTATTTTTTCAATTGAATTTATTAAAAAAAGAGCTTGAAGACTATAAATCAGTAATATATCGATGTTTTTTGATACTCATTAATTTTCCACACTGCCATTTTCAAAATTCACTTGAAAAAGTATTTTTTCAGTTTTAAAAATATTGATAAGCAGTATTTCTAAATTCTTTGGTCAAAAAAGGCACAAACACACAATAGACAATCCATATTTTATATTACCAGTCTGCTCTTTAATAACTTCTATCTTTTTGCTATTTCAGTTTTAGGCCTAATTTTTAGCTTTTGGTCTAAGCAGCCATTTCTAGATTCGAAAAATAACTAAAACTTAAAACAAAATTTCAGTAAGTAAAAAACTTTAATGTGGATTCGTAAGTTCTTTAATTAATAATACAATACTCAACAAATAACAAATTTTTCTTTCACAAAAAATTAATCAAAGTTTGAGCTAATTTGGTAAATGATTTCAATTTAAACTCCAAAATATTTTCAAATAAATTGGCCAAAGTTCAACCATCTTTTTTTTAATCTTCTTTGGAGATGATGCTCCAGATACTTCACAAATTTTCTTAAATTTGACAAACTCTTAGGTCTCACACGTTCATGTGTACTTTTCTATTTACTGTAATAGGTAATTTTAAGTAAATTTTCCCTGTGAAAGAGATTAACATTATTTTTCCATTTTCGGCAATATTAATAAATAAAATAAAATACTATTATTCAACAATAACTGGACCAGCCGCTTTCGTGATTGTCAAACTTGATAATTTTGTTTTCCGGTACTCTCTCGTAAATCTAAAATTATTGGATTATTTTCTTTTCTTTTCGTTTACTTCATGTTTTCATTTTCGTCCCAAAAATATTAATTTTGACATTTTGCAATTTTTTAATTAATTTTAATTAATATTTTTGTATGTTTTTGTGTAATTGCATCAAATGTTCTTATTTTCCAATTTAATATTTTTAATAATAAAAATTATTAAAGTTTGTCAATATTGCTGATTTTAATAAGCAACATGTTTTTATTTTTTAAATCAATTCATTTTACAACTTCTTATATTTGTAGAAAGTCGTAATTTGAAGCTCATAACATTATATTTAACACACTTCCCACCATAAAGTATATCACCGTTTTTGTATTCCAAATGACAATGAATCCATTGAAGCAACAGTCTTTGCCTTGATAATAAGTTGACAGCATTTTTTGATGAATTTTCTATCAAATAAATTACTAACTAAAATTAACTTTACAGTTCCCTTTATTATGACAAACATAAAAAAATTCTTCTTAAGGTGATGGATTTTAATTTATTGAGTACAGAAAAAAATAAAATAAAGAAATATTTATATTTATATTGAAACCATAATAATTTCAAATTTTATTCATTCATTATTTCAACATCGATGGAGTCTTATATTATTTAAAAATTACAATTAAAGCAAAATGAAATTTATTAACTTTCGAAACATTTAAAAAACCTCGGGATATCATAAAAATTAATGAACACTTATTTTCGGTTAGTTAAAAATTTTATTAATAACAAAACAATAATTAAACATAAATTGTTTCAAATTAATTAACCGTTTGCGGACGGAATTAATATTAATAAGTAGTATTTTTTAGCATAATTTTTTTAATATATCGTGGTATGATTTTTTTAAAGTTTGGCCAGCACAACTGGCCATTATACATTGTAGAACGTCTGGAACAAAATTTATGGCCAGCAGTGCTGGCCTACCGTCCGCAAACGGTTAATACATAATTTCTGTCAATTCACAAACATTGAAGTATTTAGTTTGCCAATTTTATGAAACAATTCAAGTCATATTGAAGATTTATATATTTATTTTTAAAGAATCAGTTGCTATTTACATGCAAATCAAATGCAAAAGTCTATGACGCTTATCACAAGATTAGCACTCAGCGTGGCCGATAAATCTGGCTGTCATAGAATTTAGAAGACTGGGATTAATATTTAGAAAATATTAGTGATGTATAATGCAACTTATTTTATTATTAAAAATTTAAATTAAATATGAAATTTAATTTCAATTATATTTTAAAATTAATGAAGAGCAAATGATAATGGTTATAATTGTTGAGGTTATCAGTGAAATGTGAAATTTATCAATTATTGATCTGATATCGTGTTTTAGATGATAACAATAACGAATTCTAGACAATAGAAACATTTATTGATCAACAAAATTAATGTAATAAAATTTTTAATGTCAATTTTTATGAAATAATTTTCAATAGTAATTTTTAACGTAAATTATTATGAAATTAATTTTTGTAAAAATATTTCAAGTGAATAATAATAATAATTCAACCAGGTACCAACGATTAGATACTAACCACTAAGTACTTACAACAAGTTTACTTTTCAACCAGATACCAACAATTTTCTATTAAAATTTGGTAAATAATTTATTTAGATTGAATAAATAAATTAATTTTAATTAAAATAATTTCTTAAAAGTAAATTTATCACATGTATATAAAGACAAATTTGATTAAATGATTGCTCAAGTTATTCAGAAGATTCAGTATAAATTCATTTTCAATGATCCTATCAAAGTTAAAATGTTACCTTAGGAAAATTTGAGCTTCTTAGATGATTTTAGGAGGAATCAATCATTGCTTAGATACAAAAAATATCTGTATTGTCATTTAGAGTATTTATTTAGAAACGGGTTTATTCGATAATTTAATGTAATCATTATAGGGCTCTTATTGGTCTTATTTGGAATTTATTGATAATTATTTAGAAATTTCTAAAGTAAATTGTTGAATATATTGAAATATTAAATTTATGAAATCTTTAAAGATATTATTATTTTGTAATAATTCCGCGCTCCAAAGTCCAACAACCTGGCCAGTCATTACATGTAGAAGTAGAGGAATACGTAGAAGTTAACGTTGTCTCACAATGAGAAGAAAGTGTTACATTCTCTGTTTCATTTTGAATATTTTCGGGTTTGTCTTCTGTTCTCCGTAATTTTTTTTTGTAATTTTGTTTATGTTGTCTGTAAGATGATATAATAATTTCCAACGAATTACTTACATAACCAGGTCACTAGACCTTGATATCTATTGAATGATGCGTGAATGCTTGTATAACTAAATTAAGTAAGTATGTTTGTCTTCTGTGTCAACAGTATCACTTAATAATATCACTAATAATTCTCCCTTTTGTAGATTACGCAATTCAATGTACTATAAATAGTATAACAATTGTGTGTTCCGTTTAGATTTTTGAAGTGAATAAAGATTTCTGTGAAACTATGTCTTCTTCTAACATTGTCCATTAGGAATTAAAAAAAGAACTACAAATTAAATAAAATTCAAATTAACTGAGATCATTAAACATATATAAACAAACGCCTACTCGATTCAATTATTTTTAGGACTTTTCTATGATTCTTAACAAAGAAATTTCATCGATAATTTTTTTAAACTTTTAATACATTAAAAATAGAAAAATAGAACCCGGAACAATGTTTTCGGTGCGTTCCGTCAGAAAATAGCACTATATATAAAATCACATCATCTAAGAGCAAGTGATTAATAAATAAGCTAAATAATAATTATAATAACTAGTAAATATATAGTAAAACAACAATTTCTTAATTATACATTAAAATTATTAATTGTTAATTTAATAATAAAATTATAAATAAAAAATATTGAAATAAGATATCAAAATGATTCGTCTTAGTCATCATCAGTTACAAAAAATGATTAAAATTAAAGATTTAATTACAAAATTTAATTACAAGTGATATCCTAAAGGCACTATAAAGCAAAGAATCTAAATAAAGATTACATGATAAAAAATTTCATTTCATAAAATCAATTATTTTACTAAATTCACTTTTGTAAAAGATAAATAAGAATATTTACAATGTCATTTTAACGTTGCTTTGAATGAAATACATGCAAAAAATACAAAAGATTCAATTAAGAAAATTGAAAATACAATCTTTGCAAATACATGATTTTGTTAGGAATTCACACAAAGAAGTATTTACGGAGAATGATTTCTTTGAATACATGTATTTATTTTATAAATGAAATTAAAAAAAATGAATAAAACCCAATCTTTAGTTACTAAAACAATTAAAATAGAAATAAATATTAAAAATTACAATATTAAACTTAGATTAACAGCCATCTAAATACATAATTTTCTATGTAACAATATATAGCTGTAACGCTATTTAAAGGTTTAAAATGAATACGAATTAATTATTAATTATTGATTATTTTTCATAAAAAAGGTTTACACTTCTTTTATAGAAACAATGTCTTATATAAAAATAGCTTTTTTGAAGAGAATAATGTGTTTTGATTTATATACTGCTAGGACATGACAATAACTAATTATTTAAAGCTGAAATTCAAATACGAAAAAATTTGGCATTTTGACGGGTTACAGTTAGTTTCATATAATTAAATAACAACCCTAATTAAATTAATGTAATTAAATAGTTAATACGTTATAATTATTCAATTATAATTAAACTGAAAAGTTTTTAAAATTCTTTATGGAGACGCATCTTAATTTTAACTTAAGCACTCAATCTATAAAATTTAAAAAATTTAAAAACATTATTTAACTTAAAAAATTAACCATTCCATACATTTAAAACCAATAACACTAATTCACATGCATGCAATTTAACACCAAAACTATTTAAAAACATTCAAAACACACGTGCTAACAAATGCTTCGAAATCAATGATCTTATCAACAAAACTTCGCATATTGCACATTTCCAATAATCATTAAAAGATATTTAATAAAATTATAAAATTAGTCATGCCTTTTTTACTCAAGCTACTCCTATTGTATTCACTAATATTAATCGATCTTTCAGTCGACAATGTTCGAATACTTGAGTACAGAAAGGTTTTCCAATGCATGTGGAATACCACTTATTACATATAAATTTATAAACAAGATTTAAACCCAATTCAACCGAAGGTTTAGACTTATTAATAAACATAATACGTTTTTTTCACTAATTAGAAACTATCTTATAACTTACATTCCCATACTGCTTGCTTATTTTCATCTTATAATATGTAAAAATATATATTTACACAAACTATTCAAATTACACTCAGATATTTTCAAACATAGATCCCTATGATTATTAAGAAATTGTAAAGAAATGTAAAGCCAGTATCAGTTAGTTTCATATAAATCTCTGTCTAATAAGGTTTATCCTTGGACCTAATTAACAAGTCAAAAACGCAATCGATTATTTTCTTTCTGTTTCACACGTGAATATAATATTTTGTGCAAATTGTTCATATGATGCATAAATGATTCTATATAGTTCTAATTTTCACATATAAAAAAAAATCACACACATACCGTTTATAAACAATGGATTTCTCAAATCGAAAAGAAGCCATTTTCTTTTCTTATCTTGCCAAATATATTGAATAATAATAATAATAATAATAATAATTAAAATAAATAATAATAAAAATTGACAAATTTCAGTAAAAACCAAATATTGTAATGTGTTATAATAATATTAAAATAATTAAAGAAAATTTGAATTATCTTTATTATAAAATAAAAAATACATTCCTTCAACAATTGATAAAAACAAAAAGCTTCTCTGGAATTGTCACTTAAATTGAAAATTCAAAGATTATTTTTATTAGAAAGATTATTGTCATATACAGCTATGTTTATTCAAATATAAATGCAACAAGTGCCATCAATTGTTCTTCATTTCTATTATACATACCACTCTTTCGTTTCTCCACTTCTTTTTCGTTTAGACTTTCTTTTATTCGGAATTTTTGTCAATAAACTTTGATTGCTTTTCTCATCGCAATTCAATTTAGATTTGAGTTTAGAGGAATTTAAATTTGTCTGAATACATATTCGGTCTTCTTTGACATTATATGAGCCTTCATCTTTTGTTGAACACCGATAAATCAGACATGACAACGCAATCAACATAAATGCTCCACCACATGAAAAAGCAGCAATCAACCAGATATTTATGTTGAGATTTGATTTAATAGGATTTTCATTTTTGGGATTAATTTTCATATTATTATTATTATTATTATTATTATTATTATTATTGAAATCAGATGTTGTTTGATCATTGTTTGGTGATAGATATTCAAATGGTTTGTTCGTCGAAATCGATGCAATCTCTTTAAAACTAAATTAAAAAATTATATTTTTAAAATTTCGTAAAATCCTTAGGAAATATTTCTTTATTTACCATTATTAATGTTTTAATAATAATAATAATAATAATAAAATGAAAAAATAATAAAAACAAAAATATTAATAATAATAATAATAATAATAATAATAATAATAATAATAATAATAATAATAATAATAATAATAATAATAATAATAATATTTGAATAAATAATTAAACATACATAGCAACGATTTAATTATAAGAAAGCGCCACTGAAAAATTCGTTTTACGATATATTTCGACAGTTTTCTTGTCATCTTCAGGTAGGATAGAATAACTATAGAAATTATAGATTTTATGAATAAATTTTATTAATTATCAATTATAAAAATATTTTTAAAATTATAATTTAAATAATAGATTATTCTATCCTACCTGAGGATGACAGAAAGACTGTCGGAAATTATAGTAAAACCAATATCTAAGTGACGCTTTCTTATAATATTATAATAATATTTTAATATTATGATGATAGGGATACTATTTATTTGCTAAGTACTTTTACTAAATGCTAAATATTTTAATCAAATAATCTTTTTTTCCTTTGCTATATATAAAAATTTGAAGTAACAGGTATTTTATTTAGAAGTTAAGTAAAAATAAATCATTTCTGCTATGTAATCGTCTTTGCATTACTAGCTGTAGAATAGTCGCAAGTCATTTTTTCTACTGGAACTGAAAAAGCTGTTTTATTATCATTTGCTCATTGGTAAGCTTGAATCCAAAGAGATGTTCCGATTGATGAAGACCATAAGATCTTGAGGATAATTATTGACAAATCGCTTTTTTAAATAATTGATAATTTGTTTTCTTTACTTGACAATTGCATATTTTACAAGGATTATAAATTATTTATTATGGAGAGATATTTATTACTTAAAATATAATTAAATACATAGGATTTGTTTATCTTACCGATAGAAAATTATACTTTACAAAGGTTCT